>KV454995.1:82414-379569 GCA_001662575.1 Pseudogymnoascus sp. 23342-1-I1 | reverse complement strand
TATACGGAATAAAGGCAGCTGGATCTTCGAGTATAGTGTGTATTTGGCTCCATCTTTCGTATGATAATTGCTCTCGATTGTAGTAAGTAGGGCTGCTTATATAGGCCTCAAAAGCAGTACGTACGTCAAATGGAAATGGATTAATTGAAGTAATAGTAGCCATAATTACTATACTATAGTATACTATAGTTGTAGGAGGTAGGATTTAAATTTTCTACGATACTATTCTACACCGCCACTTCGCGGTTGGGCCGGCCAGCTCGCGAGCGGGCCGGCCCAACCGTAAGCTGGAAATCTGACGGTTGGGCCGGAACATATATTTAGTATATTTAAGGGCATATTAAGTAGTAATTACATTTGTAATCAAGTTAGTAACTAATTTACATAGCATTTAAGTTAGTAAATATATATATTATATATAGTCATGTGATATTTTATTATAATCATGTAATGATTTTTGACATCACGTGGATTTGAAAATCACATGACAAAGGCGGTGAGCATAGGGTGGCAATTTAGTAATTATTATAATTTAGGGTGGCAATTTAGTAATTTTCGATATTTTAGGTGGCAATTCAGTAATTAACTGTTTATTTAATCTTATATATTATAAGTTAAAGTAATTAATTATCTTTACTTACTTAATCTAATCATCTTAATCCTTGATTTAAGTAAGAATAATCATAATTTATATCTTTAACAACATTTTTATAAAGTCTTTTATGTTAATTTTTAACATAAATAGAGTTTATAAAAGGTTCTTTATAGTTTTTATAACTACTCTCCTTCTTAGGTTAAGAGCTTTAAGCTAAGCTTATAACTATTAGCTTTCTAAAGGCTTAAGCAAAAGTGAGAGTAAATTGTTAATTATGTCTAAATCTCTAAAGGTCTACTCTATATTCATATAAAGGTCTATTCCTTTATATGAACTTATCAACGCCTTATTCTATCTACACACATGCTCTAAGTTATCACGTAGCTAGTTAATCCACATACGTGCTCTAAAAGATCATATGTAATTATTATAATGCTTACATGTGACCTAAGTTAGGCACCTACAGTCCTAACTCTAACACTAAGTTATCACATGACTAGCTAATCTATACGCATACTCTAAGAGATCACATGTAGTTGTTGTGATGCTTACACGTGACCTAAGTTAGGCAATTGTAGTCCTAACTCTAACATAAAACGACATATGTTGTCGTTAGTAGTGGCATAAATCCTGAAAATCAATATTAGGTGTATTATAGTAGAGAGCTACATGATTACATTATGTCATTTTGGTAGAAGGCTAGAACGGCATGCTACGAGGTTTGTATAAAACCTGTAGCTAGAAGCTTAGAGTAGGGGAATTATATTAGAAGAATGAGATAGGAAGGTTGATTACAACAATTACCAAGAGAAGAGTGCTATATGTATTGCATGGCCTGTCCGTAATAAAGCAAGAAGAAGGTATAAATAATCTCATGAACAAAGGCTATCATATCTAATAATGAGACATACGATTTTAGTGTCTAATATATATACTCCGTCTCAGTTATAGCAGGATATACGTGAACTAGTTTAGTTGAAGGCACAGCATTGCACGACGGGGGCTGGGGCGTATTAACCGATATCTTAATTATTATCGTTATATAACCATTCTAAGTATTTTAATTTAGACATTCATCATACATGTTCGTGGCAGATACTTTTGAATTTTTAGGACTCGCCCGAGAAAGGAAAGCAATGCATCGAGGGTATATAGTACGGTGATATGTATATATATGTATATCAATCAGTTTTCGAGGTCGTGGTTGTCATAACTGTCATTCATCATTTTACATATATTTTTTCTCTCCCCTCACTAGAACTGTCTGGAGAGGGTAAAAACGTAGCCCAGTGGTTCCGAGTGTTAGGTGATGATGAGCTGCCACGAGGATTAGCATGGATTCACTGACGACGTATGTATTGCTTACTTCAATGAGCTTGTCGGTCAAGACTGTGCAATGCCCGTCTCGCTCGGTAGAGTTGTGGAATGTAGAAGACACCCATAACCCACCGAAGCCGATGTCTTCAAGGACATCCTCTAAGAGCTGGGCAGTGTCAACAGTATCGGACAGTTTAGGGTTTGTGGTTAGGGTTCGCAAAAGCATCTGTGCCGACTGGAGAGTCACAGAATTTTGGCTTGATAACAGCACTTCATCCAGAATACTCATGATAGGACAGGACCTAGCTCAGGTTAGCCGATGAGCGAAACCAATGCAGAGAGAGGAGGCTAAAGCAGATGCAAAGCGAACTTACAGATGGAGTATCACCGTGGGCCTGATAATAGCAACCTTGTTCATCCACATCAATCCCCGATTTTGAACACTATCTTCTAGATAGCGGAAATCAACGAGATTTATAGCCGTGTTCAACAGCAGTTCCTTATCCTTGATAGTATCCAGGTTTATCATGGCCAGGACGTCTTCTGGGGTGCTGCTCTTGTCCCCGTTGATCCCAGCAAGCCAAAGGTTACCCTTTGCTTCCTCTGTAGTAAGGGCTCGGGACATGACCAATCCTAGGTACGGAAGGCAGCTTAAATCGTCCGGAAATTTGCGCCCACCTAACGCGCTAGAGCTAGCAATTTCAAGAAACGTAGAGAGGACCTTGACAGTCGTAGCCTTCGTCACAGTATCGGTAAGGCCTTTAACCAATGATGCACAGACCGCAAAGTGGAAGTTGTCGATGTTGAAATGTATCCCATAACTCTCATCGAGCTGCGAGGCTGAATCCTCCAGAGCCAATCGTCCCTGTAGTAGCACAGGTACCATACGACCGCCTTTCAAGTCTCCCGACGTATTGATGTTTATGAGGACGGCTTCCAAAAAGGAAGCGGCGCAAGAAAATAGATTGAGAGGGACAAGCCTCACGAGCGCCATAGCCAACCAAAAAAGCTGTAATCCATAGCGCGACGTTGTGGGGAGTTTCTCCATCATCTTTGTGAGAGAGGTAACAATAGAGACGAGCATCTCATTATCGTTCTCATCAGCGAAGCGGTTTACGCTCTTCCTGAGAGCAACTAATACTTGATAAAGAAGATCGTCGTCCACATCTTCACGTGCCAGGCAGCCCATGACAGCAAAAGCCCTAGGTTGTATGGCCGGGTTGCTTTGGAATGCTGTACTGGCGACAAGACTCATCCACCGCGAACGCCAGGCGTTTGAAAGATCAACCGACGGTGCCGCAAGGCTGCTTACTTCCGAAAGAAGTATAGCGAGGGCCTCAGTTGAGCTCAATATTTGCCATGTTGGATCTTGAGAATGCGAAATCGTGGTGCCTTCTCGAGTTACTCCGCTGAGATTTGCTTGTTGGCCAGTGTTTGGATCAGAGAGTGACGCTAGAATCACCTTAAGCCGCACGAGCTTACTCTCGTCCGTCGAAAAGCAAGTGCACAAGATGTGGACGGTATTTACCAAAAGACCATGGACCACAAGCCTGATTTGTGCTGGACCCGTGTTCGCCAGCATGGTGATGATATGAGATATCTCAGGGAGATAGAGGTGTGCTTGCACGCCGCTATTAAACGAGGCTGCTAGGCAGAGTCGCAGTAACACGCATATCTCATCCCAGACAGAATTCTCGGGCAATAGCCTCGTAGGTCGGAGAGAAGTCCGATTGAGTGCCTTTCGCAATCTACTGATCAATTTGCCTCTAACAGTCACAACCTGGAGGGATGCGATAATCGAGCCAAGGCGTGAAATACGGCTTTCGTTGTTACTGGATGTTAATGCGCTCTTTATAATCTCATCCACCAAGATATCAGTTAGGACCTCATCCTCACAAATAACAGGCCAGATTATCTGCTCCAAGGTTATGCAGAGGGTGGAGTCGGGTATGGCAACATCTATCAGCTTCCTGAAGATGGAAGCTATCCGCTCTCGCGCTTTCTCGCCGTCAATTTCAACTGCTAGAACTTGACTTCTCAGACCAGACAACCAAGGTGATAGGTATGCCAAGCTCAATGGCCTCTGTTGCAAGGGAAAACTCTCCCAGCCAACAAAAAACTCATTCATGAAATCTGCTGTAAGTTGAGGCTCAGAAGCGGCAAGTTGCCGGCTCACGTTGACAATGAAATGGGATGCACTTGGCGGTATGGATAATTCTGGGAATGTCAGACAGAAGCACGAGTGGAATAACAAAATAAGATGGTTGTCTTACCCTTGGAGGCCATGAAGCTCGAGTTCACGCCAAATTTGAAGGTCTGGCAGAGTGCACAGAGAAGGTTGTATGCTGCTATGCGAAGATTCTGATCGAGGCTTGCCAGATTTGTAAATGAGATGTTAAGGAGCGTCCCTGGAATGTCTTGTGGCCGGATAAGGCGCTCAAATGGCTGGCTGGGCTTTAAATCCTTGGAGTATTTGATTTTGGCGCCACGGATAGCTTGGAGAACATCTGACTTCCTCGGGCTTGTAAAATACATGACAATCTTGCCGCTGTCCGCGCGAAGACCGAAGGCAGAGTCATCTTCGGTTTGTATTGATGTGGGAGCCTCATCTACCTCTGTCAGGCGAAATATGTCGTTCACGGTGGCATGAAGCCTGAGGCCAGGAACAATCTCTTGCTTCTTGGTCGTCGTTACTTGGACAAACTGGCTACCCACTTGTATCATAACCTCGATTTTGCCTTTTGTTTTTGAAAGTCTTGTTACGGGTTGGAAGACAAATCTTGTGTCGGTGACTACGCTGATAGTTTCTTTTGGCAAGTGGAGCTGGCTGAGATGAAAGTGTGTTTGAAGGTCTTGCAGACTGCCAATAAGGTGGTAGTCCACATTTTTAGGATGGAATGCACTATTCTCATTCTTTGCACACAAGCGCAATATGCGGCGGAAACATTTCCTGACGAATTAGCATCGCACGGCCGCAAATAGGTTGACGATTTGTGAACCTTACCTGAACGCACTGTTCATATTGTACACATAAACACACGACAAGTTTTTCGATAGTTCTGTGGGTGTAAGAAGATCTAGTTTCTTGAATAACGCATCTTGCGGCTCGTTTTGCCCGCTATAGCACGTTGCATCAATCATTATTCCAAAAGGCCGGTGCCACATGCGGCTAGCAATCTATCGGTTGTGTAAGCTCTCAGGACATCATGAAAATCTCCTTGCTTGATGGAGATGTCTAGCATCGTACCTTCAGGTAACAGTAGAGCAAAAGATCATAATCATTGGTTTCGGCGTCTATATTTCGCAAAATTATGCATATCATTGATAGGCCGTCCTGGAAACATATCAGTATGTACTTAGGCGTGCGGAAAAGAACACTCCAACCTTGCTCTCGCCACCGTCGTATACGGTACGGGTTGAAATAGCCGATTCAGTGCTTCGTCCTGCATGGCTTAGCATGAAATGCTGAAACCTTGAGTATGAGGGAGGGCTGTTCATAGAAATCATTGGTCGATTCCACGAGATATCCATTGGTGGTGGTCCGAGATTACTGATGAGACTCCGCAGTGCTTCTGTGACTGGGATACGACCTTGCGCGATCTCGTGGGGAGAATGAAGGGAACCCTTGCGTTGCTGGGCTACTAGCTTTTGCCGCACATGGTCCCAGTGATCGTAGAAAAATCTGTGGAGGGCTACACAAGACCCAAAATCAAATGATTCCATTTCGATACCAGTAGCTTCTACATGAGGAGCCACCTAATGTGTGTTAATTAGACTGACCACCTATTGGTGTAGAGTAGCACTCACGGATATCGTCCTGAGAAAGGCTGTCACCTCATATATGTTTTGGGTAAGAAAATCGTTCAGGGGGAACATGTATGATTCTTTGGCGCCAAATAATACATTATTTGCGAGGTTTTGAATAATTTTGGCAATAAGAAGCAGTCCGCGACGCATTTCTTTCGATGGCGCTGTGCTAATCAACCCCTCGACATCCGGAGCGACGATGGCTGGGCAAAAGAAGCGCAAGAAAATGAATGCGCCCACGGCAGTAAACTTTGCATCTGGAAAACGTGTCATGACAGATGAAGATATCTAAAGCGGTCTATTAGCAGCTGACAACATGCAATGTGGTTTGGATATAATCACAATACTGCAGATATTCCTGAAAGAAATGGGGATATTTGGAGCTGAGCTGCATATATCGTCAATGAAAACTTTGGCGACAACTCTTAGCTGGAGAGTATTGCGCTGCAATTCTTCGGGCGAAGTTGTCCTAGAAGGGTCAAGTTCTAGATCAAGGTCTTGAGCTGTGACAATGAGGCGTTCCAGAACCTTTTGCAACGTCGATTTTAAATACGATGCACCTTTCCAACGTGCGTAAACAGAGAGCATCTTCGTTGTGACACAATTTCTCCTGAGTAACTCGGCCTCATTTTCTGTAGCGACTTAGAATACACATCTTCGAACTATGAAGGAGTTGCCTACCTGTATTATCAACCTCGTGCTTGATTAGCTCTTCTAGAAGAACAAATCCTAAACCCCTGGAGTCGAAAATATTCAAAAGTGACATAGTCAACTCGTCTACCTCGTTACTGGGACAGGCGTCGCAGAGAGCAATAGTTAGTGTCATGTCATTGACTAGGACCTGTCACGACTTTAGCATTTTGCAGATTAGGTAGTGGATTATGCTTACTTCGACTAACTCGTCATATTTCTCTCCGACAGCAACATCCGAGAGGTTATTGAACTCTGTGCCTTGAGCTAGAACATTGCAAAGTACGGTTACGAACGCGGTTCTGATCTCTAGATCTTCGTGATAACCTATGCCAAGGGAGTGCTTGAGACCAACGTCAATGTTTGCGCCTAGAAGATTTGACAGTGCGATAATGGCCAGCTCTCGGATGGACAGGGAGTCTTCCTTGGCCGACAAATTAGATGCGACATCGTTTTTTCCCTGATCCGTGGGTTCAAAACCCAAAAGCGATAGAAACCTATTGAAATATGTATGAAACATCTCAGATTTTAAATCACTCGTATCAGCATCAGTTTGTCCATCAGGAGGTTGAAGAGGGAGTCGAAATGTCAAATCCGACAGAGCCTTCAGACAGGCCTTGTCTAGATCTCTCTGAAGTTTCAAAGCGTCATCTCGGTGGATGCCGTCGACCATTGCGGCATTATCGGCCTTTGGAGAGCCCGGCCGAGCAATCCATCCAAACATGATTTCTAGAAGTTGATTCCTAATCCGAACATCATGTCGCAAATTAAGCAACTCTTTTTTGCGAGTTACAACTTCGCACAACTGGCACACCTTAATCTTGATTCTCAGGGTATGCAGCCCTTCGCTGACACTGTTGAGAAACCTGGCAAAGTTTAGGGTTAGAGCACCAATGTCAACAGACAGGGCGGCGCCCATATCAGCAGGACTACCGAGCCTTTCTATAATCGTCTTCAATAACGCTGCTGCCTGCTCAGCAAATGCTATTCTAGAGTCAGAAAAGCGGTTCGCCGTATCGATTGGCCCATCAAACAGCATCTCGAGCTCAGATTCGAGGGTTTTGAACAAGGGGAGGTACAGCGAAGGAGATATCTCTGTTGATAATACCTCCCTCATAGCTTCGCGGATACGAGCATTGCTGCATGCCAAAAGCTGGACACTTTGTGTCATGTACCTATCTAATAAAGTATTATCGTAGCTGTCTTGTGAGGGTCGGTCGATCCACTTTAGGCCTGCAAGGCCAGACTCTTCGATCACTGAAGAGGTCTGCTTTGAAATACACAAGGCGGCTAAGGAAGCAAGGAAGCCAGAGCAATTGCGCCACTCGACTAAAGATCTTTCGTCAAGAATTTCGTCTTGTCTATGTGCTGATGCCCGCCTCGATAGGTCGTACCACCTGCCGAAAACAATCTCCCACGCGCTTAAAACTGCTGCGCTTGGGTGTTTCATCTGTCGCAAAAGAGAGCGTAGGCGTTTCTGAAAAGCAACAAGCCCAGTGAAGTGAAAGTCACGCGAAGATAAATCCTGGTATACTTCAATGTTTCTCATGATGGTTGATGGGGACTTCGAGGAGTCGTAAGCGGCATCGACCATTTGCGTCTCTTCGCAAAGTAGCCCCACACAAACTGTCACTATCTGGCAAATCTCAATATCTGCAGAGCAAAGACGTACTAGGAAGTATGTCTCAAGCTTGGACAATGATGCTAGGCGTTGGGGTGTTTCCGCTTGAGATATAAGGTCATCCTCCAAGTATCAATTAGCAAACGCAGGTTATCACTTGGGGATTTTGCAAACCTTTGCGGATCGGATCAACTCCACCCTAGACTCAACAAAATCATGTATAAATGATAAAACCGAGTCTCCCCGTCTACCGAGTTTGGCTGCGTGTTCTAGGACATTGAGGAGAACTGCCGACCTGAAGACCTAGTTAGTTATGGATAGAAGTACACAGTGAAAGCTACTTACGTTGATCTCCAAAAATTCGCGGGAAAAAATCCCGAATCTTTGCTTGCTCCTTTATGCAGCAGGAAGACAGACCCATTTTTCAACAGTTTTCTGGTCACAGAACCGGCCATGCGCCTGACTTTCGGATCTTCGTCCACAAGGCAGCCGACAAGGATAGCAAAGTTCTCCTGGAAAAATTCTTCGTAGTCAATGGGGTTCGAGGGCGCCCCGCCAAAAAGCGTCAGCGGGAGAACGTTGAGGAAATCCAAGCATCGATATGTCATTTCTGTGGAACTCGAGCTTGATTTTGGGGGCCCATAGGGCTCATGAGAACGATCCTTATTTGATTAGCAAGTGCTGTTACGAGCCTGGAGCTTAGTTACCTTGAGATGATCCCTAATAAGAACTGTAATTTTTTGACATAGCTCCGAATATAGATGCGCGTTCGGGAGTTTTGCTAGGTTGGAACAGGCTGACACAAATGCTAGTTTGAAATCGTTTGGCGCATTTGAAGAGAGGCATTGCGGAGCAATATTTTCATTGCAATATTCGAAGTTGAGATGAGTGAGGCTCACAAAGGCTGCAGTCATGAGGCCGTTATCAAAAATGGGTCCTTCGCTCCCTACTATATTCTTTTTGAACAGAGCATCTCGCACCTCCTCCTGCACGTCTAATGCGTAGCTAAGAAGTGCAGAGTCGTTACCCTCAAGACTAAAATGTCTTGCGATTCGGAGCAATGATATGAGGCAATAAGCTGCGGCAGGATTTTTATTGCGCAGGGCTTTTCGAAGGCTCTCTAAAAAGGACACCTTTTTGAAGATTCCGCTACTGGCCTTGGGCAAGCTGCCATTTTCGAGATACCTACCTGTAGATGGCATGCTTGTTGCGACCTCGAAGACATCCGGAATTAAAAATAAGAGAAAGATTTGAAAAGGATAAAGCACCGCCTTCCACCTATTGCTATCAACCATTCCATTTGCAATGTCAAAGAGACGGTCAACTCCGTCAATTTTGCTATGCGAATTATGCATAAGTACAAATTCTTCGGGGTTTTGCTCTACCCATCTCAGAATCAAGATAGGCAAGGCAAGCCCCAGGGTGCTCTGAAAGGTTTTCCGCAAGTGGAAAAAACAACTGCAGAGCTCTGATAGAACTAAGCTGAGTTTCCGCCTGTCCACCCAAATGAATGCCACTATGCGCAGGGTAGCTAAGGCATTCCTGTCGTCATCCAGAACGGGTGCTCCTTGCGCGCCACTCCCTTGTAAAGGGAATACAACTTGGAGTAACCGAAATGAGGTTTTCAAATGCTCAAAAAATAGATCCCAGTTGGAGGCCGACAAGAACTCTATGATGGTCCTTGCATGCGCTTCAATGTCTTGTAATGACCCGTCCGTAGAATAAAGACCTGGCCCTTTCTCATAAGAATTATTTTCTTGGCCTGAATTGCCCAGGCGACGTGGTACGCCATGCGCAAGTCTGCAATTGCTGTACTCTAGAATAGTGGACGCGGGCAGGGTGTATTGTTCGGGATAAGGTGCCAAAAAAATCTTGACAGCTTCAAGAACCCTTCCCGCGAGGATATCATCCAATGGTTTTGGCAAGACTAGGCGTTTGGTGACAGGCTCTTGGGTCGACTCTTCTTCATCCGTGCCGCTGTAATTATCCACACGCCCACCGTCACTTCGAGGAACGGGGAATGCACCGCGGAGGGCAGAGTGCTGGTCGGCATTTTTTGTTTGGTATTTCGGTACTCGATTCACAGCATCCCAGTGCGCTGAAAAGCAGTCCGCGAGAATATGGATAATGTACAACTCGGAGTTAACGACGTGTGGGGGGTGTGTATCGAGGTCTTTGTACTGGGCTGTCAACTCCTCCAAGAGTAGCACGAGAGATTCTGCAACAGTGCTGAGATATGTACTGCTCACTTCAATCAATGTTGCCCTTGTGAGACTAACGAGGTCGTCGCTCCGTAGGTCTCGAAAGCTGGATCCAGTCCGATGGGGGAGCTGTTCCGTTCAGTTAGCAATTGTGGATTCCGATGAAGGGGTAACGGTACACGAGTAGCCAGGCGATCCACCAACGAAGCAACCAGGTTTAGATCGCCATTCGCAGCCATGAGGAAGTCTGTCGTCTGGATAGCCCAGCTCGTGGCCTTTGAAGAGGCAGGCGGTATGTTCCGTCTTTACATCTGTAACAAGGCGCGTACAGTGAGTTGCAGGAGCAACGGTAAACGCCAATTCGGCCAGACTGGCAAACTTCTGATCGGCGTGCTTGTAAGCTTTCAGGATTGCAGTTGTTTAAATAACTGGTCCGCCAGGGGCGCGGAATATACTTGTAGGTTCAAGGTGTATGGCCAAGTAGATGCTGTTCCGTTAGGTAGAGCTAAACGCTCGGCTCTTGGGACCTATCTGGGGTCCATATAATAGAACCCTGCAGGAGCTAGACATGGATGCGCTTCAGACATCTCAAATTATCACCACATGAATATGTTTTTCTTTTAAAAAATGCAATTGTGAGATTATATCTACTTCATAATGACGACCCTAGTTTCAAACAACGTATAATTTTTTACAAGTGGTTCGCTACTCTTAACAAGATTGAGGCTCAATAATGATAATTATCTCTTGGTCGATTGCCACCAGCATTGCCGTGACGGTCATTTGAACGGTTGTTATCATACTGTGGGTAGTTCGGCGCCGCTGGATACTGAGAGCCGTACTGAGAGTTCGGAGGTCCTGCTTGTGGCGTGCGGCCCGGAGGGTATGTACCTTGCATCCCAGGTGGAGGTGGAGGCGGGTTACGGCCGAAGCCGCCCACACCAGGTGGAGGTGGTTGCCAGCCTTGTGGTGGGGCGGGGTACTGGTTGTAGGCGGGCTGGCTACCATAAGCTTGTCGCGACGAAGGTTGCTGTCTTGTTGGATATGGGTTCGACGAATGATTCCCGTAATTCTGAGATCCTCCTCCACGGCCCCTGCCGCCGTATTGACCTCTTTGGGAATAACCGCCGGGATTCCGCCCTGCGTTTGCAGCGCGGCCCTTTGTAGCTTGGATGTCTTCTTGGTTGAGGGCGGGGGTTGGAAACTTTACACCTCGCAACAGCATTGACTTGTGAACATGTGTTGATCGTGGCATATCATAATGGACGCTGATAATCATGTTAGATGCCATATTTAGATAATGGGGGGGCTATGGTGCAACTTACCTGATTGAGCGATCTTCATCAAGACTTGGCATGCTATCGCCGTCCAACGGATATGTCAGCGAGCCATGGGGAAGGTAGACATCGTTCTTTTCGACTTTTCCAGCCAGGCCATCGCTAATACGAGGGTTCAGTTGGTACTGAGGAGAGCCCTGCTTCTTGGAGTAGAAATGCGTAGCAATGTCATCATATAGGCTTTGATGGGCCTCAGACACAAGCAACACATCATTTCCTACCGTATTTCGAGCTGCGACTTCTGGTGGTAGTAAGGGATATCTCTCCTCCATCGCGGCCAGAAGTCTCTTCGCATCAATGAAAGGCAACAGAGCAACGCCTTGCCAGGCGAATTTCTTGCCGTTAAGGTCAATAGGAAAATCCGGCGGATAAAATTCGATTATTTCACTGTCTTCGTTTGTCATCAAGTCATGGAAGACATCAGGTATAGTGTGTCGGGACGCAGCCGGCATGACACCCATCAGTTGTTCAAATGGTTTGAAGATTCGGCCTTTTTCAAAGCCGATCTTCATATCAGCCAATCCAACGAAATCCGCTGCGAATGGTGCGTAGTGATATGGATAATACCACTCCCAGGACGGGCAACCCTGAAAATAATACAACAATACCCATGCCAAGCCTTCGACGTAAGCTTTTGCAACTTTGTGGCGAAACTCTGTGTCTCTCGGATCTACTTTGAACTTCTGTTCATAGTACCGGTCAGCATAGCCATCTTCCCACAAGCGAACATTGTCGACTGCAGCCTCATCAACGGGAGCACTTGGAGTAACTGGCTCCGACGTGTCTGTCACAGGTGTGTTTGTCCCGTCATCTTCTTCGATCAGATCAGCCTTTCTCTTTCCTAGGGCTGAGATGGGCGACCCTGCCAAAATGTTGTTCTCGAACGATGCCGCCACAGTCTCAACTGCTGAAGTTGAAGAAGTATCATCCACTGACACCTTTGTCCCAGTTAACTGGCTCTTCAGAGCAGCCGCCGCACTTTTATTAGCTACATTCGCCTTGTCAATAGCTCCACGGTTGACGACCATTTCGTGCGTGATAGAACGAGCCTCCTTGGAAATGCTGGATGTGACATTTCCGGGAACTATAAGCGGGAAATCGATCGGAGCATTCGACGGCCTACCAGGGAACCTCCCTTTGTTTTGGGTATCATTTCTGCCACCACGCCCACTGTTTTGCTCCTGAAGTTTTCGTCGTTTAGCATTGGCGTCGCGACGCTCTTCTGTCTGGCGTCTTCGGCGAAAAATTGCATCTTCCTGTTTAGCCAGCCCATCCAGAATGAATTGTGCCCGCTCAAGGTCAACATGGCCATCCTTTGTCACGTAACCTCCCATGTGAGGGATATTGTCACGCCAAATGGCCATTAGGGTGTCGATGCCGTTCTCGCGAATTTCGAGACTTGGCAGATGAGGCAAGAAATCGTTTCCAACGAAAAAGCACATGAATACCCAGTCGTCGATGGCTCTCTCTAGGTCAAATCGAAAGGGTTGGTTAGGAACGTAAAGTTCAGCTTCAAGATACTCTCGTAGTACTGATACATGTAGCCAAATAAAAGGCTTCAATGGTTGGACTGAGTCTTTCTCATCAAACTCGCCGTCCTTTTCCTTTGCCTGGCCCCGACATTCCCTTGCTTCGTGTCCTTTCTGGTTGCATAATCTACAGGTTCGAGCCTTGGAGTCTTGGAAAAAGACGTCTTCGCGCAGGACACGAAAGTGTGGCTCATGCGTAGCCAACCCCAACATAATAAGATCGGCATCCAAGCCATATATTACGTGTCTTGTATTCGGATCGTGGTCCGGGGAAGATCTTTGGGATCGTATGAATTGCATAATCTTGTGCTCTCCTTCTCCAGGTACGGTAGCATCTGACAAGATAACTTTAACCTTTGCCCACGCAGGGTCTGTATTGAGTTTATAGGCCGTCCAATAACGTAGGCTTGCAGCAAGGATATCCATGAATGGCGTTCCTGGCGTGATGGCGTTAGAATCCCAAGTTTTTACGATCATTGCCTCAGACGTAGATTCTTCGACTTGGCCTCCTGCTTGAGACCTCAGCATTTTCAGTAGTTCTGCTTTGTCCTCGTCCTTCTCTTTGGCTTCTTGTGCGGATCGAAAACGTCTCGAACGTTGTTGGTTCATCTTTGCTCGTGGGGCAACGCCATCTGCGGCCTGTTAGCAAGCTATAAAGTTACACAGGGACAAAGCCCATTGTGGCAAGCAACCTACCAACGGCGATCATTAGTAGCTTTCGAGGTCGAACCATGTTAAACACTCGTTCGGTGTACTTGAAAATCTCAAGCATCATCTCCTCCTCGTTGGCTGGAGGAGGCCTATCTTCAGGATGCGAGCATGGATGAACAATTCCGTTCATGTCAAGATAGAGATTGTCGAACTCTTCTCCATTTGGATTCGGCTGAGTACCATCAACCGGTATCGCGACGCCGTCAACATCTTTTGGGTGATCCTCAATGACAGGGGATAGAATCTTGGGATATTTTGTGGAAAGCCACTTGAAAGCTGCTGGAATACCCATTTCCCCGAAAGTTCGCCGTTGCTGACGAGGTGGTAGAACTAGAGTGCCGTTGCGACTCTGAAGTCCTTGATATTTTTTAGCCGTCCACGAGTCGCGTCGAACAATGCGACAAGCCTGACCGCCTGTCGATAAGAGACGGTATCATCACGTGATTTATATTGGGAGCCTCATGAATAACGATTTCATAGACTACAAACCACATGTGAGAGATATACAAGTTTATTGTCATGGTAATCTTAGATTATCATCATTTGACATATGCTACATACATGTATAAATTAATCTAATTGTATGTTTATTGTAACGTCTGCGTTTCTGAAACCTTACTCTTTACAACCGAACTACCAAGGTACGCGAAATGCAGGACAGGCACCGTCAATTTTGGCGTGTGTGCTACAGCTCATTACGACAGGTCTCCTCAATAGCTCATTAATTTTGGACTCCAACCATAACATACCGCCAACCAAAAATCACATTGGAGCACCCCATTAGTCTCCCGGGGCCTTTTTGTATGGAGTCTAACTTTCATTTTCAACGTTTCCCAGACGTAGGTAACAAGAAACTAACTGATCCATTGTAGTTTTTAGGTCATTCGACAGCTATCTTCGTGACCACCCTGGTGTCTTTACACCGCCTGCGACTCGCTATTACGGACCTTGCCAGGATCGATATGCCATACGAAATTTAAGATCGAATTGAACCCAATGGCCTTTTGGAAGAGGTTATAAAGAAGAAATGTTCGGAATCGCACAAGGCCCCACAAAACAGACAGCCACTGATGCTATCAATGTCTTCAGCGGTCGACTTCAGAGCGCGACGCTCCTCGAAGATAGGCGCAATGCTATTCTTGGATTGAGGAGCTTTGCACGTCAATTTCCTGCGTCGGTTGCCTCAGGGGCGCTCCGCGGCCTCATTGGAAGTTTGGGCAAAGATGTTGACGATGTGGACACCGTGAAGGTTGTGCTTGAAACACTTATAATGCTCTTTAACCCCGATGAAAGCAGTCCGGAGGCTTCAGAAGAAATCTCGTTGTGGTTGGCAGACGAGTTTACCCAACGCCAAGATAACATTACCATATTGCTAGATCTGCTGGAAACTAGTGATTTCTATTCCAGACTGTATTCCCTACAGCTGCTCGGAGAAATCCTGTCTGCCAGATCAGAGCGTACGGAAGAATGTATATTTACCGCTCCTCTTGGAATTTCGCGATTAGTGGCTATACTAGACGACAGGCGTGAGGTGATCAGAAATGAAGGCTTGACCCTACTCACGTACCTTACTCCTCATTCAACAGAACTGCAAAAGTTGGTCGCTTTTGAAAATGCTTTTGACAGGATCTTCACCATTATAAAGTTAGAAGGCGCATTATCCCGTGGAGACAGGGTCGTTGAAGACTGCTTGATCCTCCTCGCCAACTTACTTCGTATGAACGTTTCAAACCAATCATTCTTCCGAGAAACTGGTTGTACCCCAAAATTAGGGCAGCTTCTCAGTGATGCTTTGAACACCGAGGATCAGGAGGAGGCAGTGGCCGAATGGGCTCAAGTGCAACGCAATCGCAACATCTACGCTCTACTTGCTGTTCTTAGATTGTTCCTTGTGAGAGGCGCTGCGGGAACTCCAGCGAACCAAGCCTCCTTCTGGCAGCATGGTGTTCTCAAAAGCGTTCTGCAACTAGCATTTGATCGTTCGACCGAAATGCGGATAAAGTCAGAGGTGTGCTTGATCCGGATCCTATCCACGTGTGACGACGGACTAATTCATGGCTAGGCCCTCATAACTTGCGGCGATATCATTCGCGAAAACCCTAATCTCCAGGAAGCTTTTGCTCAATTACAGGTGTCAGCAGTGGTAGATGCTCCGGCCTCTAATGGCGATGCGAACCCCAAGCAAGACCACAGTGCGAAGGTCTATGTAATAGATGGGTTGCTCGATCTTACGCTGAGTATTCCATCTCTGCAGGCATTTGATGCCAGGCTCGCAGCTTGTGAGTGTATCAAGGCATATATCTATAATCACCCGGCTATAAGACAACACTTCTTCCGCCGGGCTATTGATGGGCACTCATCAGGGGCGGACGAAACAGCAAACGTCCTGACCACATTGCTCAGACCAACAAGCCGAGATACACCTACCGATCCCTATAGATACTGGTTTGCTGCGGTCATCGTGTACCACCTCATCTGCGAAGATGGTGATGCAAAGGCAATAGCTATGGGCATTGCTGAGGGGGACACCTCTTCTGGCGAGGAAGAAATTACATGCATACAGACTATTACTGCAAATCTAATAAACGGGCTACAAAAAGGCGATGACGAACGAGTTCTTGTGGGCTATTTAATGCTTCTCTGCGGCTGGCTATTCGAAGACCCTGATGCCGTGAACGACTTTCTGGGCGAAGGAAGCAACGTGCAGAGTCTGGTTCGTCTTCTTGGGCAAGGGGAAAGGAATATGGTGGTTGTTCATGGCCTGTGCGCGTTGCTCCTCGGCATAGTGTACGAATTTTCTACAAAAGACTCGCCATTGTCTCGGCCTACATTACACAAGCTTTTGGTATCCCAACTTGGAAGGGACCAATATATTGATCGCCTAAACAAGCTCCGGAGACACCCATTACTCCATGACTTTGAAGTCCTACCACAAAAACTTGGATCAACAAGCGCAGGCACACTGCCTGACGTTTACTTCGACAGTGTTTTTGTGGATTTTGTGAAGGACAACTTCAGTAGAATACAGCGAGCTATTGATCGTGATCCTGGGCTAGAGATAGCAGTCATCTCAAACGGCATACAAAAAGGGATCTCCAGAGAAATGGTGGATTCACTCCGTTCACAGCTCGAAGAAAAGGAGCAGACTCTTCAGAAGGTGCAGTCGACTTTGCTATCACTAGAAAGGCAATTGGATCAAGAACGGGCAGATAACAGAAAAGCAAAAGAGACAGCGACGCAGGACACCGCAAAGTTACAAAACATGAATGAGACGTTACAATATCATCATAATCAAGAGATGAAGTATGGCACTACCTCTCCATTTTTAGTACCCTCACTAATTGAAGTAGTAAGCTAAGGACTGAACTACAACATATCGAGGAAACCTCTGCGAAGAAGTTACATTTAGCACAACGTGCTGCTGAAGATGGCTCGGAGCGGGTAAAAAAACGGACAGATGCCGAGATTGCAGATTTGAAGCAAAGCATAGCGTCTTTACAATCCAAATTAGAAAAGGTAAGGATAATTAGATTTCGAAGGTTATCTACTGACACCCAATAGGCTAGCAAAGATCATCTACAAGATCTGCAGACTGCACATGATGAGTATTCCTCACAGCTTGAGGAACAAGTACTTCGTGTGCAACGAGCCGAAGATAAAACAAGGGATTTGGAAAGTAGTGAACGAGCGGCCCATGAGCGAACTTTAAAGGTAAACCATACTGTGCAATTCCAGAAACTGATGTTCTAACGGTTTATCTAGGCCGAGTCATTGGCGGCCGAAAGCGAACTGCAGAAAGCTGCGGTCCAGGCTGAGCTAGATGATCTGCTTATGGTATTTGGTGATACAGAAGATAAACTCTCGCGCTACAAGGTACTGTGAACCCCTATCCACCCTGGTTTCCATTGGGGTCGGCCAGAAAGTTAACATCCATTTAGGAACAACTTCGAGGGCTTGGGGAAGCCGTTTCAGATGGTGAAAATGATGACGAGGGTGACGATGACGATGACAAGGACGAACAGCTTCAGTAACCTGAACAAACAACACTTAATGCCAAGCTGATCGAGGGTTGATTAGGGAGCATTGTACTTTGTGTGCTACTAACCTGTTCTATTGGGTTGGTTTCCCTGGCTTGTACTCACCCTGGGCTGTTAATTGTGGTATACTATACCCCGTTGTCATACGTGATGTACATATAGTGACGTTACGAATAAAATCCGTCGGTGCAGCCGTGCAAGAGCAAATAAAAGAGCTCAGAATACTTAAGTTACTGTATCGTGATTTGAACAGCCAAAATGTGAAAGGGATGCGTATTGGATAATTAGTCAGCTCTCAGACCTTCAGAGTTGTGCAGTAGCTCACCATTTCGCCCTAAAGGCGGGGTAGATAAGGAACCCCCCCACGATAAACCCAGGGAACTGACCACAAATTCAGCAGCCCATGATCATCTCAAGTATAATAGTTGTATAGACACTGAATGTAATTGAAATGAAAGTGAATATGTTTTGAGATGTTAGCAGTGCCAGCCTGATACTTGTTAACAACTTAATTTATTGAAACGCACGCCGCTGATATGTTTTGTGATGATGTTAGCCCAGTGAACCAAATTATGAGTCAAAAAATCTGCCACCTAAAACTTGTACTCATGTTCACTCGATCACAACTTGGCCCACTGACCTTGGTTCCGCATCCGACCACCAAGGCCGTTTTCCATCCGGAACACAACTAACACACGTTACAGCTGAAGGCGTCTTTTCCATTAAAGGTGCTGAACATGTCTGTCGACTTCCCAAAGGAAGAGGAGGCTGTCCTGCAGCGCTGGAAAGAGATCCGAGCATTCGAAAGACAGGTGAGCAAATAGGAACAAACACTTAGGATGGACGTAGAGCCATATTGACAAACTCAAGGTCGAGCTATCCAAGGGCCGCAAGCCGTACACTTTTTATGATGGGCCTCCTTTTGCGACGGGGTTGCCGCACTATGGACACCTGTTGGCCTCGACAATCAAGGACATCATCCCGAGATATTGGTCCATGAAAGGCTACCACGTAGAGAGACGTTTTGGGTGGGATACTCATGGCCTGCCAATTGAACATGAGATCGACAAGAAGCTTGGAATATCCGGTAGAGAAGCAGTGATGAAGCTGGGACTGGACAAATACAACGCCGAATGTAGAGCTATCGTCATGAGGTATTCAGCGGAATGGCGCACAACAATTGATCGACTTGGGCGATGGATTGATTTTGATAACGATTATAAGGTATGACACAGATCTAATTCTCTGTTGGTTGGGAACTAACTGTGCCCAGACAATGGACCCGACTTACATGGAGTCAGTCTGGTGGGTTTTCAAGCAAATCTTCGATAAAGATGCCGTGTACCAAGGATACCGCGTTATGCCATATTCAACTGTCCTCACAACGGCACTCAGCAACTTCGAGGCGAATCAGAATTACCAAGACATCCAGGACCCCGCCGTTGTCGTCTCGTTCCCACTCCTCGACGATCCAGAGACTTCCTTGTTAGCCTGGACCACTACTCCATGGACTCTTCCATCACACACTGGCCTCTGCGCCCATCCGGATTTTGAGTACATCAAAATTAAGGACGAACTGACCGGGAAGAACTATATACTACTGGAGAAGCTCCTGGGCACTCTTTACAAAGACCCAAAAAAAGCAAAATTCAAGATCATCGAAAAGATTAAGGGTAGTCAAATGCTGGGATGGAAATATCAGCCGCTGTTTGATTATTTCTACGACGAATTTAAGGACTACGGATTCCGTGTCTTCAACGCCACGTATGTTACTGATGATAGTGGTGTTGGCATTGTCCATCAAGCACCGGCCTTTGGTGAGGAGGATTACAACCTTGCTCTCGAATTTGGGGTCATTGACAAATCCCGTGGCCCACCAAACCCACTGGATGAAACTGGACACTTCACATCAAAGGTTCGGGATTTTGAGGGGCAGCATGTGAAAGCTGCTGATAAAGCTATCATAAAGTATCTCAAGGGCACTGGACGCTTGATTGTCGATTCTCAGATCAAGCATAGCTACCCCATGTGCCCAAGATCTGATACCCCTCTTATTTACCGCGCTGTGCCATCTTGGTTTGTTAAAATTCCCGAGATTGTGCCTCAGATGCTCGAAAACATCCAAGACTCTCACTGGGTCCCATCCTTCGTGAAAGAGAAGCGCTTTGCAAGTTGGATTGCAAATGCTCGAGACTGGAATGTTTCCAGAAACCGTTACTGGGGAACGCCAATCCCGCTTTGGGTCAGTGATGATCTTGAAGAACGAGTTTGTATTGGAAGCATTGCAGAGCTCAAAGAGCTTAGCGGATATGAAGGCGAGATAACCGATTTACACCGAGACAAAATCGACCACATTACTATTCCCAGTAAAATGGGCAAAGGAACTCTACACCGTATCGAGGAGGTTTTCGACTGTTGGTTTGAGTCTGGAAGCATGCCATATGCCAGCCAGCATTATCCCTTTGAAAACCAAGACAAATTCAAGGCATCATTTCCAGGAGATTTCATTGCGGAGGGGCTGGATCAGACCCGCGGGTGGTTCTATACCCTTCTTGTGCTTGGCACACACCTCTTTGGAAAGTCGCCTTTCCAGAACTGTGTTGTGAATGGTATAGTTTTGGCGGAAGACGGGAAGAAGATGTCCAAGAGACTAAAAAACTACCCTGATCCAACCATTGTTATGTCCAAATATGGTTCAGACGCGCTGCGTTTATATCTGATCAACTCTCCAGTTGTACGAGCTGAGCCCCTCCGCTTCAAAGAGGCCGGTGTGAAAGAGGTAGTTGCAAAGGTTTTACTGCCACTTTGGAACAGCTACAAGTTTTTTGAAGGACAAGTTGCTTTGCTAAAGAAGGTGGAGGGCGTTGATTTCATCTTCGACCCAGCCTCTGAGTCGACGAACACGAATGTGATGGATCAGTGGATCTTAGCGAGCTGCCAAAGTTTACTCAAATTCGTCAACGAGGAAATGGCTGGTAGGTTAAATATCCCTATATACTGTACCTTACTGACTATTTGAAAGCGTATCGCCTGTACACGGTCGTTCCACGCCTTCTCGAGCTGATCGACACCACGACAAATTGGTACATTCGATTCAACAGAAAGCGCCTGAAGGGCGAATTTGGGCTCAATGACACCATACACGCCTTGAACTCGCTATTCGAAGTTCTTTTCACTCTTACTAAAGGCCTTGCTCCTTTCACACCATTCATAACAGATAACATCTATGGACGTCTCCTTCCCCACATCCCCAAGGAGTTGCGTGGAGAGGACGATCGCAGTGTCCACTTCCTCCCCTTTCCAGACGTTCGAAACGAGCTGTTCAATGGAGAAGTTGAGCGTCGCGTTGGACGCATGCAGCGCGTGATCGAACTGGCTCGAGTTTCACGAGAAAGGCGTGGTGTGGGTTTGAAAACGCCGCTAAAATCACTTGTTGTCATCCATCCAGATCCAGTATATTTGGAAGATATCCGCTCGCTCGAAGGATACATCACTGAGGAACTCAATGTCATCAGCCTTGTATTGTCATCAGATGAGGAAAAGTATAATGTGCAGTACAGTGTCTCGGCAGACTGGCCGGTTTTGGGCAAGAAGTTGAAGAAGGACGTGCAAAGGGTTAAAAAGGCACTTCCGGGCCTTACGAGCGCTGAGGTCCATCAGTTCGTCCTAACGAAGACGATTACAGTTGATGGAATTGTCCTAGGGGATGGAGATTTGCATGTCAAACGTAGCCTGAAGGAGGATGACTCGTCGAAAAACCTGGAGACAAACACAGACGAGGACGTCCTTGTTATCCTAGACGCTGCATTGTACCCAGAACTTGCGGAAGAAGGGCTATCTCGAGAGATTATCAACAGAGTTCAGAGGCTGCGAAAGAAGGCCGGCCTCCAACCTACAGATGATGTCAAAATGGAGTACAATGTCATCGCTGACCCAGATAATCTTGGGCTCGCCGAAATATTCAGAACCCAGGCGAAATCGATCGAAAAGGCCCTTCGTAGGCCAGTCGATCAACACGTTGTGACAGAAGTCGACGGTGTGGCCACTGCCAACGTGGAGCAGCTTATCATGGAAGAGGAACAAGAGATCCAGAAGGCAACTTTCATGCTCAGGTTGGTAAAAATTTGAGATTCAATAGCTGTTGGTACAGAAGGGATAGTATCCAGTAGGGTAGAACTATGAATAAGACGCCCCTTTAAATAGGTAGACTGCCTTCAATACACTTCCGCTGAGATAGTACTGTTGTAACCCCATCCCAAGGCCGCAACGTGAAATCACTCTGCCTTGTAGATCTTTCACGGCTTTCTCGAGGCTGCCTACTAGTTGTCAATATCTCGTGCCAATTTCGACATGCCAAGTAGAAATACTGACGACATAGCAATCTTTTAAGCGTAAGAATTCGCTCAGGCACTTGTCTTTATGAACATGATTGTAATCCTCTACTATACATTTCCCATAAACGGATGCCTGCAATTCATGTCGTTAGGAGGGTGTCACGTGCTTTGAAGGAGTGGACAAACTTGGCCTGAGCACTGAGCAATGGCTTTTGCAAAAGTCTCCAGAGGTCTCGACCTGCCTGGCATAGCGGACTTGAAAGTAGGTATATAGTTCTCTCTAGGCGCGTTCGGGACTGTTGAATCCAGGCGTGGAAATTCTGTTGTAGTTAGTTGATTTAGTTTGTGATGGGGTAGTTTCGTAGATTCCAATTATGTCACGTGCAGCCCTGTAACGCGCCTTCCAGATTTGAAGCGCGGTCGCGTTGACCATCCCACGCCAAACAATGAGTTCAGCGACGACTACCAAGAGCACTGATGCGCTCCGACTCAAGCAGAGACTTTAATATCCTGCCATGCGACCCTCAAACTACCTGAAGCGACTGTCAGAGTATCAGAGCATCACGTACAACACGTCATCTGATAGCGACTGACCGACCCCTTGTGTTTAATTTGTGCATTATGCGGCGTAATTGGAATCAGCTTGCGGAACTGTACTGAACTCTTGTCGCTGGACTCTGGCTGATGTCCTCCAAAACAAGCCACAGCAAACTTGCAAAAAAGCCGGAGCTGTACTATACAAACGAAGGTATTTACTGCCTAGTTCGCGATCTTAAGAGGTGCTAATTCATTTTGCGACTATAGATGTTGCCATCCTGTATGACATTGTCTTGCACGCCGAAGAGCTTCTTGGGAGCCTTCCAGAATCGGAAAGGATCCCAACGAACGCGTTATTCCAGGCATACTATGCGATACTCCCAACTATCGGCGTTAATGCCGACCATGACAATCGATATGCGCGCGTTATCTTCAAGGTTGGAGGGCGGCGTGGCGGAGGACCTCTGTATAATAAATTTGAACATGTGCTTTCGGAGATGGGAATTGAAATCCAGTTTGACCAGATCGAGGAGGAAGGTCGTCACGCGCTCCATGGCCTTTCTGAAGACTCCTCTTTCGGCGTGCTGCCAAAGCCCGACTCCAGCCTTGTCGACAGACCTGACGGCTGGCGCTCAAAGAGGCGGAATTCCGAAACATCCATCTGGACCATTGGGAGCGGAAAGGATGATGGTATCCTACGGCGGCCACGATCCAATTCTCTCCAGTCAAAGCCTCGCCCTGGATTCATCGAAAACAAATCTCTTGAGAGCATTTTGCCCCCCACGACATACCCGACTGCCACCCTGCCCAATCCGCACAAACCTTTCGGGCAAGATGATAATGCTCACAGAATTGGATCCTGGTTAACTACGGAAGTAGACACCAATGGCATATCTGTAGCTTCTCAACGCACCAATTCGGATCAAAGTTCACAGGAGAGGATTGTATCACATAGAAACACAGGGAGTGAGGACGATACGGGTAGTGTACCGTTCGATATGGATGAACAACCACTCGCGCCAATTGGCCACCCGCAAGAGATGCACCCGTTTCCTGCACATGTGGCGACTTCCAGAGTCCACACCAGCGCAGTCATCGAGGATAAAAGAGCGTCATTTCTTCATAATCGGAACCGCTCTTTGCTTCGAGACAAACTGGCATGCTGGCGACAAAAAGCCACCCAAGTTCTTGTAGGAAATAGCAACCTTGAAGCTCTGGCTAGGAGCAGAGATAGAGACATTCTTTTGAAACAAGGACTTGAAACCTGGATTACTGCTCTCCGCGAGGGACGTCGAGTCCTGGAGACCGAGCACTTCTTCTTTCACCTTGAACGCCGTGCCAAACGGGCCCGAGATATCTTCTTGCTTGCAAAAAGCTTTACCCATTGGGCTACGACCGCATCCGACGAGATCCAGCGGACATCAGTGGCTCGAAGGCATATATTAAGAACCCGATTCTTTAAGGCTTGGCGGGAAATCACAGCAGTCAATGAACTCAAGGTTCGCCGCCACATCCAAAAGAAGTTTTTCAATTCGTGGCGACGACGCCAAGAGGTTGTATGTTCGATGTCTGACCAGTCCATTGCGGTGTTCTATGGAAAAGCTGTAGAAAATGTCTTCACTCACTGGTTATTATCCGTCTATAATATAAAAGCATCTCAAGAGTGGGCGGAAAAATCACAAAGAAGGCAGATGGTTTCATGGACTACCAAATTAAAGAAAATAAGGGAAATGAGCACAGTTGGCCAATATTACCGTCAGGAGAAATCAAAGAGATTGATATGGGGTATATGGGCTAGGAGGACGCGAGACTTCACCGACATGAACGATGCAAGCTTGCTAATGCAGAAAAGGTCCTCCTGCCTTACTGCTCTCAGACATTTGCGTAGCGCCAATACGCTACTTCCTTCTTCGAGGCATATAAAATCGAAGGTCAAACACGGTCTTTTGGCCAAATTCTTCAATATATGGTGTTTACGGGCTACTCAAGAGAGACAAGCCCGCGATCTTGACCGCCACAAGATAAAAAGGGAGGCTTGGACAGCCTGGAACGACAAAATAAGGTGCCAGAGCTTGAGGCTACGCATTGGCGATAGGATTCTCCTTCAAGCACTCTATAAATGGGTTCTGGCAGAACGTCTTATCCTTGCACGCCGCCTTTCAGACCAAAAAGTTATACGGACCACGTTTGAGCATATGTTACTGAGCTCTACGAAATCGATTTGCACAGTGTCTGCTGGTACCCTTACTGCTGTGCAGTTTCGCGAGCAGAATGACGAACGGTCCACTCTACGCAGATGGAGCTCGAAACTGAAGCTCTATAGGAGCCTTCAGAAACTCGCTATCCAGCGTAATACTTATCCGATTCAAACTGCCATGCTCAAGGCATGGTCGCAGAACATGAATGGCCTGTGGCAGTTGCAAGCGCGGGCTATTGATGCTAACTTTTACTTTGCTGCAACTAAGGCTCTTAAAATTTGGCGGGGCGCGACAGAAGCATCCCGAAGAGAGAAACGGCGAACTGCGTATGCAAGTGTGCGTCGCCAAAACAAACTAAAACTTGCTTCAAGGGTGCTTTATACCTGGAGGTGCCGGTCGAAGTCAGTGGCCGACATGGAGAACCTTGCATCCGAGTTCCATCACAGCAGAATAAATAATCATCTTGTTAATACGTTGGCCCGCTGGCGAGCTCGGAGGCTAGAGATATCGCGGTTAGAGTCTATCCAATTGCCATCCATTCTCAAGGCCAGATTTATTCAGTGGAAATCGTCATCCAAAGAATATTATCATTTAGATGTTGTCGCTACAAGATTCAACGAGGACCACCTATACATGGCTTGTATGAAGAAGTGGGGCCGTCTTGCCTTGCAATATAGGGCGCATCAACACCTCGTATCAGAGCTTCATGACAAGCATGCCAAAAGAGCAGTTCGCAAGATGCTCTTACACTGGCGACAGCAACTGTTCGACTATGAAGGCTCGGGATCTGCTAGCCTCCCTGGAGTAAAAGCTGTCACAAACCGCAATAGTAACAGATTCAATTTTGCAGAACGATCCGAAGCCTATTCCGTTACAAGAGACGATGTTGGCCCTGGGTACCAAACACACAGGAGTGGAGGCTTTCTCAACTCAGCACCCGGACAAGGCTATCTCAGGACGCCCTCGAAGAGAACATTCATGAGCAGGACGGCGAACCAGCCATCCACGACACCAATAGCGCCACTCTCGACCCCCTATGAAAGGCAATTGCGTGCTGAACTCTCAGGCCGCTTGTTCCAATCCTATTCTCGGGTTTCAAACGACCATCCACCATATATTAACGAAGGATTCGAAGATTTAACGGATGGGAAATAAATATAGCTGAGGGATGATGCGTAACAAAAGTGGCCAGGGAAGGATACTTAGTACAGGAATAAGGCTTTGATTAACATGTGTAGATTTTAACCTAAACCATGAACCTATTCATAACTTACCGCAGCATTGAAGACCATTGCTGTGGCCTCTTTTGAGAACATAATCGAAACGGGCTGTTATGAGTAAATTATTTATCAGAGACCCCTTTAGTCCTCGATGTCGATCTCATATGCCAAAGCGTAGTTTTAAAAATAGACCAACTAATTGGTCAACTCCTGTGAGTATCACGTGATTGCACAGCTACCCCGTGGCACATCTTTGCGGGTACCAGCGGGTACGTAACAACTAGGGATTGACAGCCTTGTCTTATCCGTTGTTTATGATCACTCACGATCAAGAAGTATAAGCTGGGGTCATCTCCGTTTCTCCTTTTCCAGATACCATAACAAACTGCAGCTGACGCCAAGCACCACCTTCAAAGGCGGGGAACTTCCATTGTTTGTATTCTGCAGCAAATGAGACCCATTTGGCTACCGCATTTAGGAATCTGAGGTTGCGGGAGAGCATAGTATTGCCATGGTCGTGAATCTTTAGTATGAGAGCAGTTCTGCCAGGCAAGCCACAGGCCAGGCTGCAAGCTGTTTGCATCGGGCATTGGGATGGCAGACAACTCGCTGTAAGTAGCACACTTGATTATGCTAAGCTGTGTCTGATAATTTGCTTGTCATAGGCATATATTACTGGAAATGCATTCGTTGTCCTCGAACCTCCGACAACCCTCCTCCAAACGGTGTATGATGAAGATCCGTCGTTTCTAATATCCATCGCATTTGATGAAGCTACCGGCAAGATAGCGACATGCACTGAGCGTAGTGTTCGTATTTACCAGCCGTATGGCCAAAATGAAGAGGCCTTGAAAGTTTGTCGCGACGCTCCCCCCAGAAATAACATCTCTAACTATTGTTAGTGGTCGCTTCAAATTTCCATTCCCGTCGATGATCGAGATCAGCCGGTGACTACACTATCCTGGGGTGGAATTGGCGAACTTCTTGTAGGAAGCTTGTCTCTCTCGCTGTACTCGACCGAAAATGGCCTCGTGAAGCTTTGGTCCAAGGCTGTTGCGAACCCAACCAAATTTGCCTGTCTTTCTTACGACTCAGGGTATATTGCCTCAACAGGAGCTCACGATCGATTGGTGAAGCTTTGGAGAAGGCTGTCGTTTGGCTCCGATGATGTACGATTCGACTTGACATACCTTCCGCACCCTGAGATGGTGACCAACGTACGCTGGCGACGCCCTTACCATCTTGACCAGACTGTTGATAATGTCTTATACACCGTGTCTGCCGACAAGGTCCTTCGCATATGGGCCGCCACAGACACCCATGGGCTGCGGATATTTCAGTTATGGGGCCAAATAGATCTCGAGGAATCTATCCAGCCTCGTTCACTGGTGTCAGGTAAAACCACTAAATTCCGATATACCAGTTTTATCGATGGCCGCGATTTTAGGAAGTCAGTAGAATGCTCTGTCCAGACAGCCGGCAATTCAGGGGCCACCCATAATCATGAAGTTGAACACCTTGTTGAGATCGCCAATAAGTCCTCCGAGATCTGTATCATTTTCGATGAACGGGGGAACATGTCAGCGTGGGGATTGGAGAATATAGGTGGCAAGGCTCGAAAGCCAACAGATATTTTCAACATTGCACATGTTGCAGGACTGGAACCGATGTTACCAAAGCTTGAGTCTGGAGGTGACTCCTATATCCAGTTGTATACCTACTGCAGTAGGACGGATGGCATGCTAAACACCATCTGGCATAACTTCGATGGAACTATCCAACATTTTAACCGCAGCTTGGCAAATCTATTTGACAAATTATTGCGGCCTAGCAGCACAACCCCTAGAGCTCTTTGGACGGGTCATTCGCGGCCACTGAAAAAGATGGTTCGAAATATCAGTGGCCGAGCTGTCGTTTCGCGAACTGATGGAAATGAAGCTATCGTCTGGAGACATGAAGACGACGAAAACGGGGTACCACTCACAGCCCAAAGTCTTATCGATGTATCAAAACACATACATCGGATCTGTGTGCTTCGTCGAGGAGCGTTTGTTATCCTTCTCCATCATTCGACTATTTCGCTTTGGGACTGTCGACAACGTTGTGGCCAACGGTTGGCATCCTTACCATATGTCATTTCTGGAAAGCCACTCTGTGTGCTAGTTCTGCCAGAGGCCGAGAGACGCGGCAACACCGCTCATATTGCCACTATTAGCTCGGAGATGAAAGGTATAGTCTGGGAGCTACGCTTACCGCCCCGAACAAATCAGGATCGCGAGCCCAATAGCAATGGATCGGCATTCATCAGAGAGTTCTGTACGTTTGACTTAGGTGATGCCGATGACCTGGCTTATGTGTTACCTGTCGATCCTGCTGGGTCGCCACCGGTCACATCGGGGTTCCTGGACACGTTCGCGCGAGATGTGGCCGTATCTTACACTCACTCGGGATTCATACGATCCTGGACGGCCAAAGTAAACCTCAAAGAACAGAGTGTAGACTGGCTTCTCACATGCTCTGTAGAGACAGGGATTCACGAACCCTCTTTAGCTAGCGGAAGCTCGATTAGAAAGGCTGCGCTAGTAAATTCAGATCGATCGGAATTAACGATATGGGATGTACGAGGAGCCCAGCTCGAATATTCACAGTCATTCGGATCGTCGGACGGCATTCAAGACCTTGACTGGACATCAACTCCAGACGTCCAATCCATATTGGCTGTTGGCTTCCAGCATCGCGTTCTTCTATTGTCCCAATTGCGATATGATTACCTCAATGAAGGCCCTGCATGGACTGCCATTCGGGAAATCAACATTCGAGATCTGACCCCTCATCCCATTGGAGACTCGACGTGGCTAGGCAATGGCAGTTTACTCATTGGTGCTGGAAACCAGCTTTTTGTTTATGATAAAACATTCAATGTTCCCGCCTCCATCGCTGCAAATCTCCAACTTCCTTTACGGAAGGAAGGCCAATGGGATCTTTTCGACGCTGTGACACGACTTAATGGGCCTCTGCCGGTATTCCACCCACAATTTCTTGGCCAATGTATTCTCGCTGGCAAGTTGACTATAGTTCAGCGCATACTTCTTACGCTATACCAAACCCTAAAATCTCACTCAGAAGGAGAACACATTGATAATCTTTTAGGCCTAGACCTTGAAGACTTCTATACCCACCCCCAAAGAGTTTGCATACCCATCCTCCAGAAGTACCCGTGAGACTGATTGGTATAGATAAAAACATCGAAAAATGAGCCCGGATCGGCGTTTACGGATTTTTTCCAAACAGAAGACACGGAAACTTTGACAGAGGATATTGCCCTAGCGCTGAACGAAAAACTCACGACGGTGGCAATTCCCCAATTATCAGGCCCCCTGCAGATTCAGCTTGCAGATACTGTCGAGTGTGTTGCTATAGTCGAGAAGCAGCGTCGTTCTATGGATGACAATGCCGCAAGGTTCATGCTTTTCTTCCGTCAGCACGCCCTTTATAAAGGTCGTGCGAATGAAGTACAACTTTCATGGAGGGAAATTAACTGGGCTTTCCACAGCAACAGCCAGGACATATTGACCGATGTTGTTACTCGACAATTTCATGGCCGTGTGCTTTGGGAGCATGCGCGTGAGAGTGGCTTATTTATGTGGATTACTGATTCCACAGCGCTGGTACGCACCATAGCCCCGTCCTATCCCTACTGGCCACGAGCTTACAGGAACACAGAAGGAGCAATTTGAGATGATCGCGCGCAATGAATACACAAAATCGGATGAGAAGAACCCAATTGATTGCAGCTTATTCTATATTGCGCTGAAGAAAAAGGCTGTCCTTCAAGGCCTTTGGCGAATGGCTGGCTGGAACCGTGAACAGGCGGCCACGCTGAAACTTCTCTCAAACAACTTCCAGGAGGAAAAATGGAAAACAGTTGCGTTGAAGAACGCCTATGCCTTGCTTGGGAAGCATCGTTGCAGTGAGTGCTAGCGAACTCGTCTATGGATGGATACTAACCAACACAGCTTATGCAGCGGCATTCTTTTTATTGGCAGACTGCCTCAAGGACGCTGTAAATGTATGCCTCAACCAACTGAAAGACCTTCAATTAGCAGTTGCCATCACTCGAGTTTTTGAAGGCGACAACGGTCCTGTATTAAGGGAACTCCTGGAAGAAAAAGTCCTTCCTTTGGCGGCCCAAGAGGGTAACCGTTGGCTGGCATCGTGGGCATTCTGGATGCTCCGTAGGAGAGACATGGCAGTACGGGCACTTGTTGTAAGTAATTATTCTGTCACCCATGGTGGGAACTGCCGTCTCGGAATTCTAATTCGAAAAAGGCTCCTGTATACACATTAATCGAAACACCCCAATCCCCAGACATGCAGTCGAAGCTATATCTTACAGACGACCCTGCATTGATTATCCTTTATTCACAGCTTCGCCAAATGACGTTGCAGACACTACGGGGCGCTTCACGGGTCACCCCGAAAGTCGAATGGGCATTCGTTCTGCACAGTGCCAGGCTTTACGACCGCATGGGCTGCGATATCCTTGCTCTTGACCTTGGTAAGTCCTTCCTTGCAAAATGCCTTACTATGTGACTAGATATGCTGACAATACAGTCCGCAATTGGGAGTTCCTTCTATCGGATTTCCCCCTTCATTCCTTCAATAACGACATAAATCAACGAACCACACCATTTCGGCGTAGAGATTCCTTAATTATTGCAGATCTTCCGCCTTCTAATAGTTTAATAACAAAGGGCTCGTCCAATGCGTTCGTAGAGCCAGAAGCAAATTCATTGCTAGACAGTTTTGGATTTTAAAGCATAGGTTCCAGATCGGCACCGACCTGCCCAGAACCTAATCTTCAATGGGATACAGATCTCTTACCTCGCATTCTACTTGTCAAAGTATAGTAGTATCACTTAGCTAATTCACACCGGATATGTAACATTCTCTACATGAAGCTCTTGGGACCCTTTCCTGGGAAACAGTGTTCACTCAGTATTAAGTATGTCTAATTTATACTGTAAATTAAGTTTGAATACATCGTTATAAGTGAGGCACATCCATAGTTGACATGACTAAGTTTAAGATACTCACAACACCTTCCCCAAGCACAAAGCCGCTCGCTACAACGACAAGGGGGGTCTCCGGTTTCCCCAGGTATGACTTCCAGTACCAACTCATGAAACCACCGATTGCCCTCGCAAGGGTGAATGACGGAACATTGAACATCCCTGGATTGAAAAGTTAAATTGAAGTTCAATCATTGAGGAGTTGCATAGTACGTACCAACCGCAACGGCAATTCCACCTGGTATATATGGGTGCCATCTCTTACCAGTGCCAACAATTCTCGCACACGTAGTTGCTGAGAATATTAGACCTGTTCCAATAGCCCATTGCCATGCCATCGGCGGTAGGCCATCCCCAGTCACTAGTCTTGCCGTGAAAATCCAAACGTACCCAGTGGGAACTTGAAAAAGATCTCCTGGAACGGGGTATACATTTGTGTATAGCTTGTAAATCAGTGCACTTACAACTGCGCCAACTGCACTCCCAATTATTTGGCCCCAGAACTGTGCCTTTGGCGCCGCACCTAAGAGGTGTCCTGTCTTCAAATCTTGCATAAGATCTCCAGCCTGAAGTGCACCGGCCTCTGAAACCGCACCTGCAATGAGGTTAATCAGCACCGAGTTCTTGTTTGATTGTGGAATTATCAGAGCAAAGAAGAGCTGGGCCAATTTGCTGATACCAGATACTGGATTAAGATCAGTTTCACCCAAGGCTCGGACCCCCATAACCGACAGCACCAATGCTATCAGAACAGCCGCCACGGTTGCGTAAAGGGGGACGAGCGCCCCAAAAGTGATTCGAATGCATAAGATGCAGAAAAGAATCGAGGATATCAACCCTATCCACACAACGCGCCCGCTAACTAGGTGCTCCGGAGGTGCATCAATCTCGGGGAGGCTTTTTAAATCTGCAGGCTGAGGTGGCGACTGAACCGGCTCCCCGGAATTAGACACAGTGTCCGCTAACACTGTGGAATCTTGCACGCCGTCAATTGGCACATAACCGGCACTCGATGATCCAAAGTTGACAATGTTTCTCCACCTCCTGCCAGCTCTTGTCCTATAAACAGGCTCCAACACGATCCATGCATACGGCGCCACCTGTTTACCGGCAATATAAGCCAGGCTAACAATGGAATCCGCCAGCATAATCGCCAGTGAGACCCAGATGATCCATCCCTTACTCCCCGCTTCCCAGTCATCTATTGGCCCCGGAGCCCAACCTTTGTTTTTGGCGAGTGGAGATAGAACGGCCCATCCCAGGATGGCACCTATAAGCATGTGTATAGTAGTGGACGGTCCCATGATGATGCCTTGGCCAACGTAAGCCAGAGAGGGATTCAGTGTCCATAACCAGTTTTGAGCCAAACTCAAGCCAAACACAGGTAGATTCCGAAGGACAGGGAAGAAATAGGTGCCCAAAGTATACAATCCAGATATTGAAAACGACAATACCAACAGTTTAACTCGTTGCACCCAGCTTCCCTTTTCCCAACCCTGGACTTCCTCAATGTCCGTTGCACGTGCTCTAAAATGGGGAGCCGTCGTGGCTGTGCCCTCACTTGGAAGATTGGTCGGTTCCCTTGGAGAACTCGATGCGTCGCTGTAATATCCGTCGTCGCCGTTGTCGCCTAGCATAGAAGCCGAATTGCGGTGCTGTGTGCTTGGTTTCCAAACTTCATCTTTACCATGCAATACGTTGATCATCAGGGCAGTCGCTGTGCCCGATGGGAACTTCAACTTCTCTCTTATAATTACTTGGCGCCTCAATGGCACTGCGAAGACGACTCCAAAAAAGCAGAGTCCCAAGGCCCATAGAATAAGTTTCCAGAGACTGAGGAACAATGGACCTCCTTCTTCGGGTTTGAGCAGGTAGTTTAGGGCAGGCATGACGCCTACAAACCCACAGCCCAGTGGCATTGTGCCCATGGATCCAGCCACAGTCTGAACAAGGACATTCTCGACCGGTGTGAACGGGATATCGAGATGCTTTGACAAGGTTTTAAAGAAGGCGAACCCAATCAGCGATGATGGCATGCTCATACTGCTAATCCACCCAGCTACATATTTGTTAGCCTTGAGTATGGGGAGTTAGGTACTGAAATAGGAGACCTACTCTGGAGCCCAAAGTACATGTTTGAAAAGCAAATAACTAATCCAACCCCAAGCCCCACCAATATGCCCCGAAGCGTAAAGTTTTGAGGTTCATGCCCATGTTCGCTGAGGAAGTTGAGTTCTTCACTGCGCCGATTCTGCATTCCCTCATCATCCAACTCATCGTCAATGACTGGATTATTCAAAGTTGAAATGGTCTGGTATGCCGGCTCTATGGTTCTCCCTCTATCTGGTGCCATCTCTGTGGTATTTTGCGGGTTCGATAGGAATCGTAGTCTAACCGCAGCAGCATTGGACAAGCTAGCTCAGGTAAGTCGGCATACAACAGCTTTCTTAAAGGGCACGCGGAATTATAACATGTTTACAGCAGGCCAATATTATAAATAATAAGACGAGCAGAGTAAAGTGCTGCTGTTGACTCTTAGCTATCCCTGCCACCTCACAGGATTGCTTACACAATCGTCCCTCCTTATCAATCTTATCGGCACTCTAGCGCCTGGGTTCAGGTGTTTCTCACCGCCTTTGTACTTGGCAAAATGACGTGCTGGTCTACAGGTGAAGTATTGTTCCTGTTGTCCTCATTATCGAACAGAACGAAGATCACTGTCTGACTGCCTTCTTACGTGGTTGAATAAAAAACGGCATGATGCCGCCTAAAAGTCTGAAGAATGACTGTAGATGACAACAGCTATTACATCAATTAAAATTCAAGTCAGGGCATTCAATTACTCAGGGAAACAATTAGTAGGCTACCAACAAATGGAACAGGAGAGAGAGATTCTATACTTTTAAACTACTAATATTGATCCTAACAAATGTCAACTCCTCTTCAGACTTTTGGGCGACACGAGTACTACTATAAATGTGCCAATAACCGTGCCACTCGTTGTTCCAACGGCGTACTTCTCAATACAAGTGTCATTTCACAAATGGCTGGGGTAATCGAGTATATAGTCACTCCTCCTTTTACCACCATTCATTTTATTTTTAAGTAGTATATGACGTTCGAGCGCCATCTATCTCATCTTCCAGGTCTGCGTCGTCGTCTCCTTGTCTGGTCCACTAACCCATGAAAATTTGACGTCCAGTGCCCTAGAATTATCGTCTGGCACGGCATACTCAAGGCTTCCCTCTAAAGTATCTCCTTTCGCAAAGCTGCTGCTGCCCTTCGCTCCCTCATGATCTATAAACATCACGCCTTGCCTCCAATGCGTCTCTTTGCCGAATGGGCCAGTAGTGAATGCTACCCCCTTCTGTTCCTGTTTGGTCCAGTCCTCCGCTCTTGCATCGAGCGGAACGGCATCTCCTCCAGACGGCATGAAGAATGTGTCGAACCAGATATCAAACCCATCCAGTCTATCAATATCGTTTGTGAAGGTGGTCTTCCATGGTCTTGTGAAGACCAAGTCCTTCACGGTAGTTGTGTGAAGGCTCAACTGGAGGAAAGGAAATGCGTCGCCACAAATGGTACTGCCTGGCATGTGCAGGACTTGGGCATCCTCACGGATGCCGGCCATCATCGCCTTCATGTCGAAGCCGTACACATCTCTCCAGAACGAAAAATGATCCGCCACGTATTCGGCATCAGAAACCGGCGCAACCCACATATTCATATGGCTGGGGACCATCAGCCCATCTGGCTTGAGGTACTTGTCTCTGGCCCAGATAACGCTGTCGAGCATAGCCTCGTATAGCAGACAATAACCCATCCATTCGCTGACGATAATGTCGACCTTCTCCACTGGCAAAGTTACTTCCTCCACCTTACCTCTCAGGCAAGTAATAGTGTCAGCAAACCCATTGTTGAATATGTTCTCGCGAGCCTTGTCAATGATATCGGAGTTGTCAACAGCAATGACCCGAGCAGCGCCAGCCTTCGCACAGAATAAGCTGAGAATCCCAGTTCCACAGCCCACATCAAGTACCACCTTGCCCTTGAACAAGTGCTTGTTTTGATATATAAAATCGCGGTATGCATCAGTCCTTACGGTGTCCTTCAACATAGTTTCATGAATGTCTGCGGGTTGTCAATTATATGGCCCAGTGCGTTATAGTATATGAGACCTACCATTGTATGAATATGATGTGAAGTAGTGGGAATCATCGTCTCTTTTCTCTGCTGGGGGTTCAGGAACAGCGGTGCTTTGATCTGTGGAATTATCGTTCCATCTGTCTGTCAAAGTTTTCTTCACCACGCTCCTATAATCCTCAAATTGAAACTGGGTTTTCCGAAGCTCCTCTTCGAGCTCGGCAACGCGTACAAGAAGGTTGCGCTCATCGGCGACGGGTTCGTCACCTTGCTTGCTTGTGGGTGGAAGGTCGTCTAGGTTGAAGAGTAACGCATCATCTTGTAAAGCAGGCATCATGAATTTATCATCCTCGAAATCGGCCTTTGCAACGTCTGGCAAAGTAGTTTGCCCATTTCGGACGGCAGTGCGTATGTAATTTACCAGCTTGATAGTACCATAGAAATCTAGAGAGAATTTATTTCGAATTTCGAGGAAGTCAAAACCGTACTTTTCTTTGCAGTACGCAAGCATAGAGGGCACGTCGGTAAATACTTTGTCGTCGAATAAGGAAACAATTTGATCCTGCTCCTCTTGGGGCTCAGCATCTTCCCAACCCTCTTCTTCCTCGTTCAAGTCAATGTCAGAAGTATCTGAGCCACTATGCGAGGGAGACCGTGTAGTTGCACTCATGTCAGCAGGTTTAGTCCCTTGACTAGCCGCAAGATCTGTGGCGTTCTCCATTGCTGTTGTGAGAAAACGACCGTTTTTATTTTTATGAATATTCTCGTTGGTGTGTGCATATTTACAGTTTGGAGCGTATTTTTTTTGGCAGTATCACGTGCTGATAATGACCTCTGTGCTATTGGCTGCCGTGTTGGAGATGCAACAGTAAGCTTACCTTATCGGGATCATGAAGAACGCATACTGTATAGTGTTGGCCCATCATACGTGGCGGGTAGGACTGGTATACAACATATAATTACTCTAATTCTGGCAACAAACATGTGAATGCTGCTGCATTGATGTGTTGTATGTAGGTGGTGGGGGTGGAGGACTGACTGGGTAGACTACCCAAGGGGTCGCTGTTGCCATCCCGGGAAGGATAAACTTTATGGCCGTGCACCTCAGTGACGTTCCAGGCTTTAATGTTATGGATCAAAACAATATAATGCTCACAGTTGCCAAACAACTCAGTTAATGAATGAATTTCCAGATTCACTTATATTGAATAGCATTTGCGTGCATATCGGATGCTGACACAGAGAGTCACTTGAGGTTTCACAGCACCCAGCATAACAAAGACACCAGTTATTTATAGGGCTGGCTTTGACTCGAACTGCGAGGACTCCGGCCGCAACGCTCGCCAGAGAAAAGCACCACAATGTCCTTTCTGTTTGGCAGAGGGAGGGCGAGGGCAAGCACCGTGGACTTGCCGAAACAGGCAAAAGAGCAAATCCAAAGACTAGATGGCCCTGGCGGGGCAGCAAAGGTAGGACTCAATCCGACGATGACCCGAATAAGGTTGTATACTGATTGTGTGAAGACAGAGGAGCTGTCCAAAACGTTGCTACAGATTAAACTGGTGCTGCAGGGAAGCCCAGGTAAGCATGATCTTTCTTGACCCAGGGAATGCGCTGACTGTCTATCCCAGAGACGGAGAGCAGCCCAGACCAGGTGTACCAGCTTGTTACTGGGATGATATCGGAAGACTTGCTGTATCTGCTTGCGACGAATCTTCACATGCTGTCTTTTGAGTCACGGAAGGACGCACAGAGCATATTTTCCTACGTCCTTCGATTTCGCTCAGCAGGCGCATCTCCGAAAAGCGACCCCGTTGCTCTTAGCTACGTTATAAGCAACCGACCCGAAATCTTGGTGGCACTTTGCAATGGATATGAACATAAAGAGAGCGCAATACCTGCAGGTACTGTGCTGAGAGAAGTACTGAAAAATGATGCAGCTGCGGCAATAATCTTGTACGACGACTCCGGCAACGGGGGGAATGGTTCGAAAGGCCTGACTGGAATACAACCGGAACTGCAGCAGAGTGGGAACGGTGTCTTTTGGAAGTTTTTCGAGTGGATTGATAAGGGATCATTCGAAGTAGGGGCAGATGCCTTCACAACATTCAGAGTAAGTTCTACCCCCGACTCGATAATTCAGGCGCAAGGTACTCACATATCTGGCCAGGAGCTTTTGACGAAACATAAGCAAATAGTTGCACAATACCTATCGACCAACTTTGACCTGTTTTTTGACAAATACAACAACATCCTTGTAAAATCGGACAGCTATGTTACGAAGCGGCAGTCCATCAAGCTCTTGGGGGAGATACTATTAGACAGAGCTAACTATGCGGTAATGACAGCATACGTGGACCGTGGGGAACACCTGAAGATATGCATGAATTTGCTGCGGGATGACCGAAAGATGGTTCAATACGAAGGGTTCCACGTCTTCAAAGTTTTTGTTGCAAATCCCCATAAGTCGATCGCAGTCCAAAAAATACTTCTCATAAATCGAGAGCGGCTGGTCAAATTCCTCCAGCACTTTCTCGAAGACAGGACTGAAGATGAACAGTTCATTGATGAGAGAGAATTTTTGATCAAACAGATCAATAACATGCCCGCGCAACCAGTGGAACCTCTGCAGAAGCCAGCGTTGCTTGGCTCTCAACAAAGGTAGTGTCTGGGATACGGCACTGCTCGTGATTGCCAGTCCCAGTGGAAACTTATTTTATGGACAAAGGCTACTTGATTGCCAATGGGCTGTTCCATAATCTTCGACCTTGTCAGTACGGCATGGCTCCAAAACAGCCAACGTCAAGCGTTCGTCTTTGTGGCGTTTTGGGTATGAAGCGGGTCTCTTGTGGCATCTCAGATTCTCTATCACCTGGGTCTAAAGCTGGCAGAAGACTTGGGATTTGCCGTAGTATACCGCTTAACATGTGCTTAACTTGGTCTCGATTATGTGGCCATTGAGTTATGTAAGTTATGTAGGTTGCTTGGAAATGGGAACGATTCCACAGCTTCAAGAATATGAGTGATTGCGGTCTGTAGTTGGAGTTGTAAATAGAGCGAGCGTAATTCGAACAAATACCCAGGGGTTATTACAACGATGCCTCTCAATTTAAACGAAATGTTGGAAGTCTAGTCATAAACTCTAAACTCCCTCCTTGTTATACCAAAGTATGGAGAAGTGGAGTAGTTGTTGGTCGATTGGGATCTTCTGTCGTGAGTCTCTGTCGCGAGTATCTCTGTCCCGAGTCTCTATCGCGAGCATCTCTGTCGCGAGTCTCTATCGCCAGTATCTCTGTCGCGAGCCTCTGTTGCAAGTATCTCCGCCGCCCCATACAAAACGCGCTCAAGTCTACAGTACAATCACGCTAATCCCAAATAATACTAGCGTATTTCAGGCATTTAACAACTTGACCAGGACGCGATGCGAAGACACGAGTGGATTCGTAGCCAAGTGGATAGCCACCGAGCTAAATTGCAGATTCTATAATCATTTACTGATCTATTGACTCCTTCGGGTTGGACTGAAAGCCAATATTTGACCACGACAACTTTGTTGTAAGCACCTACCAACGACCCAGCGCAATTTAGAAATGCAGTCTTCATATCGCTCCTTCCAGCCGCTGGCTGCACAAAGTCAAAGGTCTCCACACGCTCCTGTCGCAAGGAAGGGGATTGGTACGTGTCATTCCCTTTCAGTTATATGTTACTCTAGGGTCTACTAGCGTGTATTCGAGTTAGCCCAGATCTCTGATGCAGCACATCAACAATGTCCCATCAGACGTTTGCGCCGAAGTATTTCTAGAGGTCTAGACTTGCTAACATCTCTGTTACTTATCAGGCCCAATGGCTACTGGGCAACATCTCCAAGCGGCACCAACTCAGATGCAAGCCCAACATGAAGGCCAGAAGCTGGCGATCGAGCTTGCGAAACGCCGAAGCCGCAAGCCTACAGACAAGAACATCCCCGAAGGCGTGGAGAGCTGCATAATCGGAGATGGCGCACAGCGATATAAAGATTTGCGCGATGTCGAACGGAAACTGGATGCAGCCATGATGAGGAAGAGGATGTATATTCAGGATTCGCGCAATAGCAGTATGAAGAAACATCGGACACTGCGTATCTGGGTCAGCAATACCGTCGATGACCAAGAATGGCAGGGAGATGGATTGGTTGTTGATGCATTTGACTTCAACACCAACTCAAATGCCTCATACAAGGTGAAGATCGAAGGAAGGCTCCTGAGCGATGATGAGGATGATAATGAGGAGGACGATGACGAGGATTCCGACGACGAGGAAGACAACGCTAAGAAGGGAACTATGGATAAGAAAGCGTTGAGGCCATCCCAGAACTATGCCCTTTCGCATTTCTTCAAATCGATGACCGTTGATTTCGACAAGAATCGATCGAGGGATGGAGCCGAGCAGACTGTGGAGTGGAAGAAACCGGCCTTGCCTCCGAACCCAAGAACTCTACCTCCTTCAGCGGATTTTGACGTTCTAGAATTCAAGCGCGGAGGAGACGAAAACCAGAATATCACCATCAACTTCACCCGCGACGAGACACCGGAACGGTTCACGCTCAGCCCTCCGTTGGCCGAAATTTTGGATATGAAGGAGGCAACAAGGGCAGAAGCCGTGACGGGAATATGGGAATACGTCAAGGTGATGGGGCTTCAAGAGGATGACGAGAAGCGCTCATTCCGATGCGACGATGTTTTGCGACAGGTAAGCACCGGGTTGGCTTCATATCCTTGATTTCGCAGTACTAACCACCGACAGATCTTCCAACGCGACACCGGCTACATCCCCAGCATCACCGACGCCATCATCCCCCACCTCTCCGCTCTCCCTCCCGTCAGCCTCCCCTACACCATTCGCGTCGACCAAGACTTCCACAAGCAGCCCGAACCGACCATCTACGACGTGCGCGTGACCATCGACGGCGCGCTCCGCGCCCGCCTGCACGCCTTCAACATGAACCCCACGTACGCCAGCACCTTGCGCGACATCGCCACCCTCAACGACGAGCTCTCGGCCATCATCCAGGCGCTGTCGCACTCCAAGTCCAAGCACGCCTTCCTGACGACGATGGGCAAGGACCCGGCCAACTACCTGCGCAAGTGGATTAGCTCGCAGAAGCGCGATCTCGAGGTCATCTATGGCGAGGCGGCGCGGGGTGGGGGCGAGGATGTGGGTGGTGATGAGTGGAGGAAGGGTGGCCCAGGGAGTGTGTGGGGGTCGGAGAATGTGAGGGAGAGTGTCAATTTGATGCTGAGCAGCCGGACGAGGTAGATTGTGTTGCGCGGGGCGTCGGTTGTGCGGGGGGTGGGGGGTTCAATAATGGTTTGGCGTTATAGTATGATATGTGTATGCTAGGAGAGCAGTTTCTTCGTTCCGGAGCTACGAAGGGGGTTGAAGCTGTCGGCTGAGTCTTTCGACGTGATGTTGATAGAATACTTGTTTCTAATACTTGAATCACTGATCTTTAACATGTACACACTGGCTACTACTCTCTGTGAAGTCGTTATTTGAGAACATCAAAGGTATAAGTTGTCCTTCGGGCCAACTGGGATATTCCCATCCTGCTGCTCTATCTCTTGCATCGAATCTAAAAGGCATATCCTTGGCCATGCTTCAATTCCTGGTGGTACTCTATTCGCACCTGGGTTGCTGACGGGAAGTCCGAAGGACCGTGCGCGCCAGTCACCAAGAGACAAAAGACTGCTTACAACCCCCATCGCAACTCCGGGTGTTTACAGTAACTATGGATAAAATAGCGGTTCTTAATCACCTGAACCATCATTGTCAGATCACAGCTTTTCAATAATTCAGTTGTTCAAAAAATGTGTCAAATGAAGCTATTATGTTGGCTTCAATTGTAGAGCAGGTATCAATTCCTAGCTGTGCATTCCATCTTCGCACTTTTGTGCCGCGCACTTATATAACACACTATCTTTCCATCCAAGCCAGTATAGGCAAAGCTGATTTTTAAGCTCCATCCATAAGCCCTAGCGCATTGGATCTGTATCTCGCAACCTCCCCAGAGACTCAGCTCATATCCATCCCATCATCCGGATCCTGCCGGTTGATAGTATGAGACCCAGCTCCATCAACCCCCATCATTCCAGCGCTATTCAGGTACTCCTTCCTCCGATTCATAGAGCCCGCGTAAATATGCGGCCCATCTACCATATCCTCAGGCGTCGCATTGGCCGAGGGTTTCGCCGCCTCAGCGACGGGAACCAAGACTTCCGCTCCATCAAAGACAGGCGGAGAGGATCGGAGGTTCTCAAACGTCCGGTCCAGCGACGTCGCAACCAGCCTTCCCTGTGCTAGATCCTCGCCGAAAAGGAACCACCCCTCCTTCGCCTCGACGAGGTAGCTCGCAAGGCCGTTGCTCTGTAGCAGTATCTTTGGGCTGGTGATGTGAAAGTGGTTCTCGATATACTTCGCCCAGCCCCTCGCTGCGGCCTGCATATCTACGTCGTTGCTTATCCTGCTCCATCCTATACCGAGGTGCACCGTATAATCATCGACTGTAGGTCCTCGCTTCGGGCTCTGCCTGGTCGGGCTTGACGAGGGTGTGTTGACATTCCAGCCATTTCCCTCCTCCGTCTTGGACGTGTTGCTCATATCTAGTCGCTGCGACTTGTGGCTGCGTAGTATCGGCATAGGCGCTGTCAATGGAGGGGCGACTGGAAGCGAGTACGCCGCAGCGTCATCGGCGTATGATCGTTTCTCGCTGCCAGAGTCGACCAGGGAGCCATTGGGCCCAAACAAAGTCGTTTCTTCGCCGTATCCCGCATTCTGGCCTAATTCAAGCGATGCGCTGACTGCCTGTCGGAAGAGGTCGTTGTCTTCTAGGTTGATTCCAGCCTCGTCGCGTGAGCGTTTGCGTCCGGCGCGTTGCTGGGGCTCTGGCTGAGATTGGTACCCGGAGCCAATTTCCATTGAATGCTGGCCCGAAGAACCAAATACTGCGGATGTGCCACAGTTTCCGAAAGGTTGAGCAGACGATTGTTCTTTAAAGCCGAGTGTTGAAAGTGAAGCCGACGCGGATTGACCAATGGAACCCATGATTAGACAAGGCTACAACCGAGGAACACGGACAACGAGGCACCTCGAAGTAATGAAGTGAGAAGTGAAGAGGAAATAAGGCGAGGGTATTTAATAAAGAGTGATAATATGGTCTTTTGTAATAAGAGTACAATAAATTGGTGAGATTGAATAGAAAGAAGGGTGAAGGTATGTAGGTATGTGACGGGTGTGAGGTGAGGGAAGGAAGTGAGTGAGTGAGTGAGTGAGTGGTCTTGGAGTTGGATGTGGATTGGAGAAGGAAGGAAGATGAGATGTGAGAGAGGAAGAGATGGAAAATAGGTGATGGGAGAGGCAGATGGGGAAAGAGAGGCGAGAAGAGACGAGAACAGCAGGCGGACAAATGAGAAGGTGAGGATGGGGATAGGGATTAGGGGATTGGAGGATCTGGGAAGGGAAGGGAAGGGAAGGGGACGATGGTGGATGGGTGGATGGGTGGATGGATGATGGGGATGGGGTGGTTCAACGGTCAATGAGTGGTCAAGAGGCAAAACAAGAGCCGAAGCTGCTCATTGGATTCTGACGGGTTCCGTAATATGGGAGATGGGAGTTTAGTATGGATTCCGGGCTCTTCCCACCTTTTCCACCATAGATAGACCACAGTGACCACGCGAGCGAAGCGGGAGGAGCGTGAGGGTGGAGGGTGGGAAGCGGAGAGAGCGGGACACCCATGACCGAAGGGCGAAGGGTGGAACGAGGCTGAAGTGGATTGGCGAGGAGACCGATGGACCAATGATAATCCATGTATACGGAAGTACGGAGTAACAAACGGAGGACGGAAAAGACAGCCTCGTTTGTCGTCGTTAGATCGTTAGGGTTGATTTAGCCATACAGAGTAAACGAGGTAATAAACGTGTTAAACAGTTAAACGAGACAAAATCATTTACCGCAAATCTGAGTACGGGAGTACTGTGCAGGCAGTACCTACCATATTGGGCAATAAGTGGCAAGCGTTTAATCTGGTCTTAGACTAATCAGGCCTACATTAGGTAAAGGGTGTAGCGTCATCGTTTGATAGGGCTGACCAAAGGGATCAAATCAAGGTACGGGTACGAGTATACTCTACTTCCATACAATGATATGATCGTACGTTACTCTTCGTTACTCTCTCTCTGTTACTGTTACTGTTACTCTTCGTCACTAGTAATGTGACGCGTCGGATTTTGCTCATGGGCGTACAACAGGGCACTAACAAAACAATAATACCGATATTGTTCCAACACCCCCGCTGATCATAACGGAGACACATCAACAGTCACCAACAGACACCAACAGACACATACAGACACACCATGCAGATCACAGCCCAGATCACGAGGAAGCCGCCGGCTCTTGTCACGAATACGGAGTATGGATATCACCAATATGGATAACAGCACATCAACACCCGATCAGACTCTGGGCCAAGCCGCCGGATAAGTCCCATAGTCCCATAGTCCCATCCTATGCTTCCTATGCTTCCTATGTTCCCTGGAATAATGACTCCCTTCCTGGCTGGAGTGGTGCTGCCACCAGACCTGTTTATGTCCCTCACGCTACTCCCCGTGGCGGAGGAACAGCCGCTGAGCAGCCTGTTCAAACATCACCTCGTCGTCCGTGTTCTCCTGTCCGCCGTAGAGCCCTGCGAAGCCTGGCGTATCCAGACCAGCAGGACTGCCACTCCGCCTCCATCGCCTGTGAGTGGGCTCCCACCGGGGTTGCTGTGCGCTTGCGTGTCGACGTCCAGCGGGTGCCGTGTATGAAGAGTGGTAGTGACTATAATGCCGCGCCTCAGGCAATTGCTCCGGCGTTTGCGGCTGTAGCGACGCAGGTACTCGCTCATCATACACTCGTAATCTGCGGTATGGCGTATTGGCTGGACCGGGACGAGTTGCGGAAGATGCAATCCGGTTGTCTTGAGAGACTCGTGGTGTCGTTGGCGACGCCCTTGACGACCTTGATGGCATATGCCATGGGCCAATCGGCGACCTGGATCTATACACTGAGACAAGACGAAATGGCACCGATGAGACGTTACTAGTAGTACTGCCAGACTGAGACTATCAGCGCTACTATTGTCAGACCAGTGCACTATTGGAATATCACTCACTCTTGGGCTCTGTTGCAACCCTTGCCCTCGAGCGATATCGTCAAGGCCGGCCAGACCTGATGGAGTTATCGCACGATCATTAACATCCCCCCCATGATGACTTCTGGGACTACGCTCTGTGTTGCTTGAGTCCCCCACCGGGAGTGACCCAGTAGCAGACCCATTCCTAGAACTTGTCGAGAATGGCGGTGGAAGCTGCACGGAATGCGGAGAGACTTCCGAGTTCGCGGCATTCACTGATACTATCTCATCTTCAGGTTGAGTGACACCGCTTGGATGGAAAATGCGTGTTGGCGGGGAAGAAGGATGACTAACTTCCCCGTCAGAGCTCTGAAACGAAGCACCATAGAGTTGGCTTCTCTCAATGGGGAGCGGCAAGTCAACCCGAGATTCTGGCTCGGAATCACCGAAATCCTCGAAAATTGATCTGGACTTATTGGATTGTCCCCGTGAGAATGCTGGCGTACGAAGTCGGTAGTCCCTCGGACGCCTTGCTGGTTGCGAGAATAAAACCCCAGGACTTCCAGGAGACGCCAGGTGTGATGCCAGTCCTACGCTTCTGGTGCCTTCTGGAGAAGGTCGGTGGTTATAAGATCTATACAACGGCGATCGCGGCAACGGATTTCGAACACGGAGCCGTTGGAGAGTTGGCAGCCTTGCCTCCTGGGGAGTAGATACATCGTCAGGAACTGTAAGTGCATATTAACAATACACCCAGCAGATTGAAATGGACGGAAATTTACCGAAAGACGACGAATCCCGTGAAGGTCTCCGCATTGACCCATCATTGCCCAGGTTATTTTCCTGTGGCGTCTCTTGCCGTCTTGATATCGGGCTTCTAAGTGAAAACGGCTGCCTTGAGTCGGCGTCCTCATCTGCATGGTCATCTTGGAGCGAAAGCCCTGTTAATTGGTACACATCTTCGGTTCCCGAGATCTCGCTGTCCTCGAAGGACATGAATCGGCTTCGTGACTGGACCAACTGAGCTATCTCATCGGTGTCAGTGCCATCTGATGATCCAGACTCGGAAGAGACGTCTGGGCCGTCGGATTGACCACTAATAGGGTCCCCGGTGTGGCATCTAGTATTGCCTTGAAAGCTGGACTGGCTCCAAGGTGTAGCTCTAGCACCATCCGTGAAAGTTGACTGGCGGTTATAAGGTGGGTGCATGAGAAACTTGGTGTTCATATATTGTTCACTACCGCCGCACTTTGATGATATAGCTTTGCGGCCAACGTTCTCCAAATGCTCTCCCATATCCCTCTTGGAAAGAGATATCATGGTAGGAGAAGGCCGAAGCATAATGAAAGACTGGGCGAGTAAACGATTCCCAAATGCGCAATCAGCTTTCGACAACTGCTGAGCTGTGAATGCTCACATGGTGACACGACTGGAGAGCCTTTCACTTCCAGTACTGAAGTCATCCTTCATATGGAAGGAGCAAGTGGCCTCTCTAGAAGAGTACAATTTATATACTTGGCAGACATAAATGGAAAGAACAACCAGGAGCCGTCGATGTTCTTGAACGAATACGGTGCACAGCCGACCATAGTACGTGTATATGGCGCGGCACAGCTCTCAAATAGCCCCAAGTAAATAACCACAAATAGAAGCAAAAGAGAGAGCAATACTATATATAGCGAAGTAATGAGTTTGGCTATGTACTGGTCTATTTATTATATGCGAACGTTGTCTGTTGTGAGCATTATCGTATTGTACGTGTAAGGCCACAACCTCTGGGTACCCTTTTACCAATTTCCATCATCCCGGCGCTCCACTTCTTCCGCTAGCATCGACGACGGACAGCGAACATAAACACAACCACGACACAACACCACCCTGTCTCGATCATTTACGTTGCTGAAAGTGAGCGGCTCTGCCCCAGAAGGGGCCAAACGACTAGCTCACCACTCTTCACCATAACTCCCCCATCGCACCTGGGGCTCGCCAACAATCGGTTGCCACCGCATCGCCTTGGCTGGCAGCACCTTGGAGGGCTATCCGAAGCTATTGGAAAAGCAGAACAGGAATCGATTGTAAATAAGCCGACAAGAGCAGGATAATATGTCCTTCCATCGCGACGAGTCTAGTGGTTTAGTGGGACTAGGTGGAAGTGGTGGACAATCTTTCCAAGAAACGTCACAACAGGGCGCCCTGCCTGTCAACTCTTCGAATCCTAACGATCAGACGAAGCGCGGAGCACCACAAATGGGGATGGCTGGCATATCGTCCCCACATCCTGAAAGCCTAACCCCTGGCTCAATGAACTCTACGCCCGACAACCTGAGCCTCACACATTCGTTTGGTGGTTTGCGTATTGCTAACCCAGACAGAGGGTCTCCCGATTCATCAACAGCCCCCACGGACACTCCCCCATCTGTGGCAAGTCGGGAAGCTGTGGACACGACAATGGATGGATCATCTGAACCTCAACAAAAACGTCGCTCGCTTTTCAACATGCTGAGGCGCAACGAACCGGCCAGCGATCCAGAACCCCCCCGGCTCTCTGGCTTATCGGTCGACAGTAGAAGGCCTTCGCGGAGACATACCCCGGAGCCTACTGAGCCGTCAACAACCACCCAAGAACAGAGCCGTGCGCCCTCTGCGCAGAATTACAGGCCGGGACAGTCCATGCCCTTCAACCACCAGGCCCAACAAGAAGCGTTGTTTCCTCCGTTTCAGTCGAGCCACGTTCAAGGCAGGGAGCGCGGTTACTCTGGGGGTAGGCCGGTCTCTGGCGCGTACTCGGCCATCCCACCACCACAAAACAACATACCATCTCGGCAGCCTGGTTCATATCGGCTACGAACCGAATCTTCGAGCAACTCCGTGCACAATAACCCCCCAAGGATAGAATCGCGAGATGCAGAAGCTGTCATGGCAGCTGGAGCAGAAATTCGAGACGATAGCCACAGAGATCGATCATACAGCCAGGGCCAGCCAGTTTTACAAGGCAATGGCTCAACACGAGATAGCTCAAGGGCTTTGGGTGTTGGTCGGGGAATTGCGAATCCGAATATGGCGCCCAATCCAGCTCCTCCCAGCGGGTCACAATCATACGGCCTGGACGGTCCACTCCAAGCAAGCAGTGAAGAGTGGAAAGAACGGGGGGCTGCAGTTGGTGTCCGACAAGAAATCGATGCGACCGGCAAGCCAGTTTTAAGATCTGTAAAGAAGGGCGTTCGGGATTTCTCATTTGGTCGAACACTCGGTGAAGGGTCATACAGTACCGTTCTAGCTGCCACGGATCGCCAGACATTAAAAGAGTATGCAGTCAAAGTACTCGACAAAAGGCACATCATCAAGGAGAAGAAGATCAAATATGTCAACATTGAGAAGAACACGCTCAACCGCCTGACGGAACACCCGGGCATCGTTCGACTATACTACACATTTCAGGATGAAAAGTCATTATACTATGTTCTGGATGTGGCTAGCAACGGGGAACTCCTCGGGGTGTTGAAGAAGATTGGCACATTTGACGTGGAGTGTACCCGTTTCTATGGTGCGCAAATTTTGGATGCCATCGACTATATGCACTCTCGCGGTGTAATTCACCGAGATTTGAAGCCTGAGAATGTTCTTCTCGACGATCAAATGCACGTCAAAATTACCGATTTTGGAACGGCAAAGTTGTTAAAGGACCCATATGCTGTGGCAAAACAGGGCCTTCCTGAGATGGACAAGGAGGATGACGATAATCGAGCAGCGTCATTTGTTGGCACAGCAGAGTATGTCAGCCCGGAGCTGCTCACGGACAAGAACGCTTGCAAAGCAAGCGACCTCTGGGCGTTCGGCTGCATCATATATCAGCTACTCTCGGGCAGGCCGCCTTTCAAGGCTGCAAATGAGTACTTGACGTTCCAGAAGATTGTTGGGTTGGATTATGAGTTCCCGCCTGGCTTTCCTCCGGCAGCAAGAGACCTGGTGGAACGTTTATTGGTCCATGACCCGCAGAGGCGGCTGTCCATGGAGCATATTAAGAACCACGAATTCTTTGATGGCGTGAAATGGGGACGGAGCTTATGGAGGCAAAAGGCGCCGAGGTTAATGCCTCATGTCCCCCCTTCGCAGAAACCGCACGTTATCAAATTAGATGGGTATCAGGGCCAGGGTGCTCCACAGCCAATAACAACAGCGCGAGGTACGAATGGAAGCAGCAGTTCAAGACCAAAACCACGAATTATTACCGAATTACCACCTCCCAGCCAACTGGATATCGAATGGTCTCCTGTACTAACTCGGAATAATGAGAGAATACTCAAGCTTGGGAATCTCATGGTTACTTCGAGCCCGATGGCCAACAGCCCAGGGTCTAAAAGCGGCGACAACGGCAAGAGCGACAAGAAATTCTCGCGCTTTTTTGGTGGTAGCACTATCAAGAAGAGGCAGAGACTAGTCATGGTTACCTCAAGCGCCCGGATTATTTTGGCGGCTGCTGGAGGGGACGAGAAGAAGTCAAAGACCGAAATATCTCTTCTGGCTTCCGATTGCACGTGGCGGTTACAGGCAGAACTGAAGGGGCAGGCAGGGTGGTGTGTAGATACGGTAAGTTTTGGCAGTCGATGTGTTTACTGAAGTGAAATCTAATGATTTTATAGCATGGAACCCACTATTCGTTTGAAGAGCCGCGCTCATCTAATAGCTCGGATGCAGGCCGAACGTCCCCAGAGGAGTGGCTTGAAACTCTTGATAGCGCGAAGGACTTCGCGATGTCACAAAGCATGTTGGGTTCTTACAACAACGACAGCAACTTCGCCGAGATGTCATCCTCGGTGTCAAGTCCGACTAGCACCCTTGGTGGCGGGAACACGTATCCTGAGGGAATGGGTGCTACTGACCGCAACGGTCGCAAAAACCTGACCAAGAACCAAGAAGATGCACCACCGAAACGGCATCGGTTCAGCAAACGGCAATCTAAGAGCGGATTCGCGGCTGTCTTTTAAGCTGGTCGGTCTTTGCCTCAGAGCGTATTCTCCAGCTCGGGAGGTTTAACGATACAAATTTTCATTCTCACATAGCATTTGCTAGCGCGGCGTTGGGTCTGTCCAGCATTTTATTTTAATTGTTCATGTAGATCTTTAGTGGCCATCTGTGGAGGGGCGTGGGCGTGGCGCGGCCACCATTCATCATCAACCTTTGAGAAAGATGAAGTATATCGAATACCTTATTTGGGAATAATTGTTTCATGTGCGTGGGATTGGAGGGAATGGAGGGAGTGGTGGGATGGTGTGAGGGGAGGGGATGAGGTGCTTTTTACTTGTCAGATGGGGACTCGATGAGACACCGTTGACTAGACAACGTATTTTCCGATGAAATCTACATATTTGCTGAGGGGAAATAGAAAGTTGGAGTTCCACATGTTGTGCTGGGGGTGGTGTCATTCTTCCTGAGACTTGTGGTGATGTAGGAGGGCTCTGGCGGGATTGGAAGATGCTTGGAACGTCGTGGCTGAGACCTCTCCATGGTGACAACCGACTAAAGACTGTTACTGTGTACATGAGATTCTAAGGAAAGGCTTTCCCACAGAAACCTATCGATGCCAAATACCGACAACCTCAATAAGGTATATACATGCCCTATAGTATAGTGTAAAGTGTACTCTACGGAGATTTTGCCACTGGTTCCCCTCTTGGTTTGAATGTCACCAGTTGCGCCAGCTCCGCCAGCTCCGCCAGCTCCTCCTCTCCAATCGTTTGGCTAGACCTCCGATGGAAGTGCATCTCGGTTTCTCGGACAGCCCCGCACCTAACGATCATTGGCCTGGCTATCCCGATTCTCAGCACCACACTGCAACTACAACTGAACTTGCACTGCACTGTACAGCTGGTAGTCAAGGCACATCCCCCCACCACCCACAAGACACCCACCACACAAGTAAACATCCATGTTGCACATGGCTCAACGCGACCCAGCTTCGGCCTCGCAATTCGTGGACAATGATAGTTACCCTAGCACCTCGAATTGAGCCTTTTGCCCCATCCCTGACTCCCTCTAACTCCCTGACATTTGATATTGCCCCCCTCCCCCCCCCCCCCCCCGGCAGTCAGTCCCTTTCCCATCAGAAATCAGTTGGCCCACAATCGAAGAAAAGGATGACCGTGCAGGATTCGCTCTAGAGAGACTTCACGGAACTCGAGTATCGAAGGCGAGTCAATCATCGCGGAACGGGGCGCATCTGCGGCAGCGAAAGGAGGGCATCTGGATCAACCTGTCTCTGTTTTCCGTCACAAGTTTCAGGGCCTCAAAAGGTTTCCGTCACACGGCGGGCATGCTGCACGACTGTTGATAAAGCACAATAACAAAGACATGGTCGCAATCTGCTGAGTCTCAAGCTACTGCAATTTCACTGCGGGGGACTGAAACACTTGCGCTCAAACAAAGCCGTTTTTTGATGCGACTGTGAGGGCTTATCGCGCTGCCGTCTTTGAGCACCCTCTTCTGCACACATGGTCTTCTGAGCGAGAATAACTGAGCAGGTGCGTCCCCTCCCCTCTATCTCTATATCTCTCTCTCGCCCATTACCAAGACGCGTCGCTGACCACAAACTATAGCAGCTTGTATAGACAGCCGACCAGATCCCAAACTCCTAAATGGTCTCACAGCCGGAGCCCTCGCGTTCCCTCTCCGTCCGCGGCCCCTCATCCGTCGTCTCACGCTCAAGTCGACACCGCCGCCAGAACCGATCACTCGCAGGCGGCTCCTCCTACGTCCCACAAAATGAGTTCCCAGTCTTTGCGAATACGGGCGATGTGGAAATCCTCGTCAGCGCGGGCGGGAAGGAAAACCGATATCTCCTCCATCGCTTGATCCTCACGCAGTGCTCAGGTTTCTTTGAGGCCAGCACGAGCCAGGAATGGTCGCGTGGGAATATCGAGGCCAGCAAAGAGCTGGCTCGTATTGGGGAGGATGGGGGCAGTATAGATACGACAAGCCGGACGTCGTCATCGCCTCAGAAACAGCGCTGGCGCTATGAGCTGGATAAGGGGGCCGATAATAGCGACATTCCCATGCTCGTGCAGGCAACCCCTCCTGCGCCGTCCCTCTTCAACCCTATGTCTCCCCCGCCGGTTCGCAACAAGCCTCCAAGCTCATCCACCTCATTTTTCCGCTCCGTTGCAAACCTCAGCATTACCGCACCAATACCATTATCGCAAGAAGACACGGATCTCCTCCGCGACTACGACAACCTCTTCCGCATATTCTACAACTACCCCCCCTCTCTCGACCCCATCAACATCGCCGATGCCTACATCCAGTGCAAGTCCCTCCTCGCCCTCGCCGACATGTACGACGCCCTAATCGTCGTCGGCCCGCGCATCGACCACCACCTCCTCCAATTCCAATCCCGCCTCTTCAAGCAAATCGCCAAGTACCCCCCCTCCTACCTTCGCCTCGGCTACATGGCCCGCTCCAAAGTCATCTTCGCCGAAGCCCTCATCCACGTCGTCGGCCAATGGCCCGTCGGCGAGCGCCACCTCCGCCAAGCCCTCCCCCAGCAAGTCGTCGAGCTCATCGAAGACAAGGTCGACGAGCTCGCCGACATCGTCGCGGGCGTCGAGGGCCGCCTGTTTCGCCTCTCCCTCCTCACTAGCCGCGGCGACCGCGTCAGTCCCCACACGAGCTACGTCGACTGGCTCGCCGTCTCGCTGTTCCGTGAGTGGCTCGCCGAAAACACCTCCGCTGCCCCTTCTCCCCCTCCCAAACCCGTCTCCGCATCCCGCTCCAACCCCAGCGAGCGCGGCGACGCGCCGCCGGGCAGCGCACACAGCGCCACCATGCCGCCTCCGTACAGCGACCCCCCCGTGCCGTATCTAGGGCGCGTGTACCGGCTTCTCGGATCGAGTTCCGGGAGCGCGTATCTGGGGCACGAGGAGTGTAAGAGGTTCCTGAAGCTGACGCCGGAGTTGTATTCGAGGGAGACGTTGAGGCGGTTTGAGAGGAAGGTGGAGGAGATAAAGGGGCTGGCGAGGGAGACGGTGGCGCCGCTTATGAGGTGTACGTTGCAGGGGGGCGCGGAGGGGGTGAGCTATTTGACGTGTACGAGGATTGGGCATAATGATTGGGTGTGGGAGAATGAGTGAAGAGGGGGGAGACAGGATAACAGGACTGGGCTGGACTGGGCTGGGGGTGATGATTAACGTGGAGCTGGGCTGTACGTGTGATGTGTTGAGATGATTACGATGATGAGTTATGTCTGAGCGATGGATTCATATTCGTATACCCCTGTGCAAGGATGGGATTGTTTTGGTGGGTGGTTTACTGGGGGTGTATTTTACGACGTTTGTAATATTGGATATATGGGATTTTACTGACGAGGCAGCATTACCTTAACGAAACAAATACTATTTTCTTACTTGAAATAATATCAGATGAACAGCACGAGGGCGAATTGTTAATCACAGCGGAATCACAGTAGGCCCCGGTGCTATTGTGACAATTTACTTATACAGTAATATAATTTTGCCAGTCACGAGAGGTGAGCTTCTCATCATCGCACGGCCACCACCATCCATCCATCCCAAAAATGACCCTTTTACTCCCCCTTTTCCAAGCCAGCGTCTGAAATTCCCTTTAATACCCCTTCTATCCTTGCGCCATGAAACGACAAAAAACAATATGCAATATTACTCAACCAGCAAGTGCATGAACCCAACAATTAAATAAAGTTGAAAGCTTGTCCCATCCTCTGATGCTCCTCCTGAAAAAGCATCAATCATGATCGTCCGAACCCCTTCAGACTTAGTTGTCGTTAGGGATGTTTGCCCCTCCATTCTTATATCTCTCCTTCGCCGCCAGGTATGCCGCAGACACTCTCTCCGGGTCATACTTCGGGGCATATGAAGGAGCTAAGACATCGACAAGCATATATACAATGCAGAATGCGACCATAAACATGAACATCCTCCACAGGAACGGGCGGCGTGACGACATAGATCTCCAACGCTGGTGGGCCATCTCCAAATGTGTCCGTACCTGCTCGCCACCTAGCTTGTAGTACACCAGGCCACCTAGAGCAATGGCGTATCCAATAAACTGAAGGGGTGTGACAATCGTGCCCCAGATCATCATCGAGGCCACTACAAGGAGGATATCCTTCAGGACGCCGCAAAGCGTAAGGACGAGGGAGGAAGTCTTTCCGATGAGGAAAACAACAGATACATTTAATGCAAACGCCACCATGGCATTGAGGGCGAAGTTATGCAACCCAACCTTGTAGACTTCTGCCATTGAGACTTTCGGTACCTCCCAGGCCAATGCGATCAGGCCATTAAAGACGGTGCAGACCGGCGCAAAGTAGTACAGAGACACGAGGGGGTCCATCTTCGAATCAGGGGAATTGAGGAGTCGTTGCACCATGACGAGTCGCACGGCTTCGAACATGATTCCACCGCATTGGAATAGGAACCCAATCATCACGAATTTGATCTCTCCGAACGAGGCTAGAACAACTCCAATGACAATGAAGGATACGTTAAACAGTACCCGCATATTGGGCTTTTGAACCCCAAAGAACCAGCCTGTTACGAGAACAGCCACTGGTGTCGTCGCCTGCTTCTCGTTAGAAAATGCCTTCGTTTTGTCGGTATGCGCCTGGTCCTACCTTGAGCATCTGTATGAATGCGACGCTGAGGTACAGGTACGTCAGGTTCCCGCATATGAGACTAAGACTGTAAACTATCCCTATGGGAAGGATAGTTCGTATATACATGCGCGTGTTCATACGGACATTCTTTCGCCCATCGAGGAGGGTTGTCGTTCGAGCCATGATCTGTGTCATTGCCGTCGCAAAGAGAAGGTGCCATGCTGTGAGAAGCACAGGGTATCCTGAGTGGTTGAATTAGCCATTGCAGCGATATACGGTGATCCGGGGTGTTTTACGGAATTCTTGGGAATCGAGGATCCATTTGTTGAAAAGAATGACGCTGGAGCTCAGCGAGATCCAAATCCTGGTGGGCCAAAAGTTAGAAATTATGAACCGCGACGTCTTGTGAACAAGAATTGGATATGGGAAATGCCTACGCAACATAGACTGAAGGATGCAACGCTGTAGAGTCTGCATCTTCCTTTTCCACATCCTGATTGACCCTGGGCAATGATGGCTCGATCTTCTCTAAGCGGGGGTCATCTCCAGAATCGGGGGCCCTGTCGTTCGCGCTCATGGTTGCTCTCTGGGGAGAAAGCGCAAGGTGCCGTAAGGGAGGCCTTTCGTGCAGCTTTGGCAGCTTTGGATATATATACTCAATGGGCTGTTACGAGCAGCAAAATGGGGTGGTAGTGGTGAGAGAGCCAGGCAAACAAGGAGCACAGAGCAGAGCAGGGCGTGGCAGGTATAGGAGATGGATGTTAAAAACGGGCCATGTTGTTCGTCATAGGTCCTCCTGTCAGGTAAGGCAGTATGTGAACAAAGTGTATGGTCGATCGATTGGTTTATGAGCTAGAGGGAGAAATATGGCTGTACTTCTACCACAGTACGATCGACAGTGTGTTTGAAATGGAAGGTACAGAGCAGCGGGCAGAGAGCAGAGAGCAGTTGGTAGCCTCACATGTTGGTATGGTACCTACGTGGATTGGGTGGGGATAGATAGGCGGTAGGAGGAGGGTACTGCCGGGCGGTGAAGGGCTGGAAGTTACAAAAATGGCATTTCTCGTACAGATCAGATCACCGTCTTGGCACAGCTCGTACAGCGCCAACGGGCTCTAAATATGCTAAATATGCTAAATATGTCCGGTTGCAAGATGATGATGTATGAAAATACATAAAATACATATTCTCCGTACTTGGTATTCTACAATTGCCTACCAATTGTCTCCTATGTACTAGAAAAAAACACTAACTTTTGCTCCAGGACGGCTATCGACACAGGGGAGGCGAGGAGTCGGCGAGGAGACATCGAGTAAAACACTTTTGAAGATCCACAGATGATCAGATCTTGGTACGGCGATTACGTGGAGCAGCACCACTTCTCTTTCCACTTCTATTTCCACTTCTCCCTCCCACCGGTGACGTCGATTGTATGCCGCAGCATACACATACCACGCACATCGCACTCTGCGATTGAAACAAAAGAAAATGAAGCCACGTACGGGGCAGCACGGTACATACGATCATGTACGTAAGTGCAGCATCCTCGGGTTGATCCTGAGGCCCTTGCTGGAGACTGCGGCCGATCGAAGGGAGCTTCCACTGTTCTATGAGGTATACAGTACGGCCGCATACTGAACGCAGCTGTACTGTGGTTGTACTGGTACTCTTCCATTCACTATGTACCTGCATTCGCTCCTGCTGATCGACGGATGAAACTGCGCCACTTTTGCTTGAACGGAGTTGGATCAAGCCCACCCGAAATAGCAAAAAGTACCACGAAATACATGTGCAGTACTGACTTTAAACTACTGACCTGTACTGGAACAATGCATGGAGCTTTGGCTTGCTTGTGAGGAGGGCCATGATCCTGGTCGACCCCGCCACTTCCTACTTTACCCTACTTACCAAGCCTAACTTACCTTAAACTACCTTTCTTTATGCCTATCCGTGACCGCCCTGGCCCATCATGGCTCGTCGAATGGTACGAGATTCAACTGTCGCGATTCATCTAGGAACATATCTCGGTTCCTCAATAATTTCTCATTCGATTCCTCTCTTATAGTACTACATGTTGCTTCACGATCAACTCAAGTTGCTGAAAAGAACACCTGAATTGATTGGGACACGGACTCTATATTCAAAATGAGCAAGAGCGATGTGTATGTGGCGCCCCTCCTCGAATAAACAATCAACACCCTCCCAAACTTATTGCTGACCTGATCTTATAGAGAAGTCGATATTCTCATTATCGGAGCTGGGCCAACGGGCCTGGGCGCGGCCAAGCGCCTTAACCAGATTGTGCGACTTCCCCTCCATCGCTTCAACCGCCGCTGTGGCTAACCTTATCGCTAGAATGGGCCCTCATGGCTGATTGTGGACGCAAATGAAACACCTGGCGGTCTGGCTTCTACAGACATCACACCAGAAGGCTTTGTAAGTTAATTGACCCCGGAGGGCGACTGCGTTTTATTATTTCGTACACGGTACTAACTTGAGGGTAGCTTTACGACGTCGGGGGACATGTGATATTTTCGCATTACAAGTACTTCGATGATTGCATTGATGAAGCGCTTCCCAAGGAGGATGATTGGTACACTCATGAGCGCGTATCCTATGTCCGATGCAAGAACCTTTGGGTCCCGTATCCCTTTCAAAACAATATTTCAGTGCTCCCAAAGGATGACCAAGTCAGATGTATCAATGGGATGATTGATGCTGCCATGGATGCTCGTGTTGCTACAAATAAACCTGCCAACTTTGATGAATGGATTATTCGTATGATGGGCACCGGCATCGCCGACCTGTTCATGCGGCCATATAACTTCAAGGTCTGGGCTGTTCCAACGACAAAGGTAAGACCACGACTGCCTTGCACCCTTGAAGTTGCTAACTCTATTGTAGATGCAATGCCAATGGCTCGGCGAGCGTGTTGCGGCCCCAGATCTCAAAACTGTCACCAAAAATGTCATCCTTCAAAAGGTGGCCGGGAATTGGGGCCCCAACTCTACTTTTCGATTCCCTGCTCGCGGTGGAACGGGTGCAATTTGGATCGGCGTTGCAAACACGCTGCCGAAGGAGAAGACTCGATTCGGCCCTCGCGGCAGCGTAAAGAAGGTCGACGCAGGTGCCAAGACTGTCACAATGTCAAACGGCAGCAAGATTCGATACAAGAGGCTCATTAGCACCATGGCTGTTGATCAGCTAGTAGAAAGCATGGGCGATGAAAGGCTGATGAAAATGAGCAAGGACCTCTTTTACTCATCCACGCACGTTATCGGGGTTGGGATCCGAGGCGAAAGACCTGAGAATATTGGAGATAAGTGCTGGGTACGTTCCTCATTCTACTCAGAGCTGCAAAAACTAACAATATTCAGCTCTACTTCCCTGAGGACGATTGTCCGTTTTACAGAGCAACTATCTTCTCGAATTACTCCCCGGGAAATCAGCCACTCGCGTCTGTCAAGCTGCGAACAAAGTATCTTGCAAATGGTGACGCGCCAGCATCAACAGAACCGCAGAACGGCCCGTACTGGTCTATCATGCTTGAGATTTCAGAGTCGTCTATGAAGCCCGTTGACCAAGAGAATCTGCTCCGAGACTCAATTCAAGGGTTGATCAATACTAAGATGATTAAAGAAGAAGATGAAATTGTCTCAACCTACCACAGGCGTTTTGACCACGGATATCCAACACCTTCTCTTGAGCGAGAAGGTGTTCTGAAGCAGCTTCTGCCTGCGCTTGAAGCAAGCGGCATCTATTCTCGAGGGAGATTTGGAAGTTGGCGGTACGAGGTTGGCAATCAAGACCATAGCTTTATGCTCGGTGTTGAAGCTGCTGACCACATTGTCAACGGCGCGGTCGAGTTGACGCTGAACTATCCAGACTTCGTCAATGGCAGGCGCAATGAAGAGCGTCGCCTGACTGACGGAGCACAACTGTTCAGAAACACTGCCACTGATAAAGCAGACGCCGCTGGCGACGCGAAATTTGTTGACATCATGTCGACCAAAGCTGGATCGAAGTCTGACTTGGGACCCCTCGCGAACGGCATCAATGCTCTGAGAAATTCAAAGATTGGAATTGATAGCATGTCATGTATGAGTGGCACTTCTGAAGACGCGGCCAAAGAAGCCATCGCTAAAGAAGTTATAAAGGAGTTGCGGGGTGCCTGAAACTAACGGCCACACACCTGGGTGGAGTCATTGCGGTGAACTTAGGGGTTCAATGGGGATAGAGGCTATAGGGGCGGTACGGTATTAACTGGGCGGAGAGGTAGGGCCATATCCTTCTCCGCTGTTGGGTGTATTATCTTGATATCTGGAGTAGAACGGCAGCTAGTAAATCGGGTGTTTGGAGTCACAAAAGGGGCGTGTCGGGGTTATGGCGTAGATTAGCCCAAGTTGTGCTTTGACTTGTCTTTATTAATGATAATCTTTTCGACAATCCGAGGTCAGACTGGTGTGTAACCTTTAGAATGAAATGTCTTGTTGGAGCGAAGTTTTCTATGCTCACTAGAGATGCTTGCACTCCTGCTCTTGTATCTCTCCTTCGCTGCAAGGTATTCCGCCGACATCCCTTTCCCAAGGACCACTTCCGTTTGATGCGACCACCAAATACTCGTTCGTGCCCCTCAAAGGTCTTAAGAGTGGCTGCAGGTGACAGCAGTGATTATAGCACTTAAAATACAAGTAAGGGCGTTTAGTTACTCAAGGCTATACTTAATAAACCAGCTACTAAAAAATAAAACTGAAGAGATAGGTTCTACGCCCGAGTACTACTAGAAATGTGCTAAGAACCGTGCCGCTTATTGTTTCAACCATCCACGTACAGCCTCATGGCGGCTCAATGACGTAAGAGCCGCACCCTTGCGTTTCATTGTCTCAGATGGTCGGTCCCAACGTCTTTTGCCGCCGACGATTGAGTTTTTGACGCGATGTTTTGGTTCGCAACTGACAGTTGTCAACTAACAGTAGTGCCTCATTAGTGCCGCCCAAATACCGTAGTAGACATATTCTCTGTGCCTCTCTAAAGTGTTCTGATCAATGGGGGGTTGGTGGGCTAAAGTAATTTAAGCTTCTATAGCGCGTCATACTGCAGATTACGCCAAGCCTTTACCGTAAGAAGCAAAGCGCCATTGCTGAATTCACATCACCAGCGAAGTTGGGTGACCATACAAATCAGCACCCAACCAAAACGACACTAAACTATCCCAATACGTATAGCTCTCCATTTTATTGAGTCTGGCTACTCATGGTATACCGCCTGCCATCCAGAAGATGAGCTGAGAGTGTGCTGCAACCATGGATGGTCCAGTTGGTGCTGTGGATGACCACCTTATACCGCCTCCTCGACTTTTCGAGCGACTACGCCAGATCCGCGGATACACCTGGGACGAGACCCGGCCGCCCTTTCTCTCGAGCTACGATAACTGGTATGGAGAGAACGCAGACCACCACATGAGCACGGGGGACTAACGTTGACATAGGCGTGTCTTCGGCACCAAACATGGCGCGCCGACTTCTGTCGGACCCTTCAAGGATGCCTCCGACCCTAAGAGCTACACCCACGCCAATACGAGCAGGAGCTCCCTAGCCACAGATCGCGAGGCCGAGGGCGCTGCCCCTGGGGTCAACGACAGCGAGGCGGCGGAGCCACTGGTCCATGTCATTGCCAAGATATCGACGCACACGCTGCGGGAGGAACGGACTTTCCATATCTGCTCGAACCTTTTCCACTCTGTCGATCCGCAGGGGAACCATATAGTCCGGCCTGTAGACCTGCTTAAGCTGACCCCGCAGCAAGGCGATAAGGGTCCATTCGTGGTCTCCATCTTCGAGGCCCCTGGGAAGAACTCCCTCGTGAAATATATAGACTTTGGCCCAGTAGGGCAAAATCGACAAACACCAAGTGAACTGATTTCCCTACCGGTTTTCCTTGACTTTGCTATTGGAGCAACGGAGTGCCTCGAGATTCTACACCATGGCCAACGTATAGTCCATGGAGAGATCCGAGGCGATGCATTTCACTTCGACGAAACTACGGGCCAAACGAGGCTTATTAACTTTGGATCCGGGCTCCGGTCGTTTGAGCATGGCCTCACGAGCCATGGCTGGTCAACGTTGTCAAAAGAGGCTGGTGCAAAGACCAAGCTGTCGTTTATAAGTCCGGAACAGACTGGGCGAATGCCCGCAGAGCCTGATAGCAGGACCGACATATACTCCCTGGGGATACTTTTCTGGACGCTGCTCACGCAAAAGCCTGCTTTCGATGGCCCTACTCCAATGGACATTATACAAAGCGTCCTTGGACGGCGGTTGCCATCTGTATCGACAGTCCGACTCGAAGTCCCCGACATACTAGGTCGAATCATAGCAAAGATGACGGCTAAGGACACCAACGAACGATATCACTCCGCTAGCGGACTTCGTCATGATTTGGCCGAGGTTCAGAAGCTACTTGGAAATGGAGACTCAGCGGCCTTGGGTGATCTAACCCTGGCCACAAAAGACGTATCCTCGTTTTTCATCCTCCCATCGATAATGATCGGCCGCCAAGAAGAAAGGGATGAGATTGTCAAAATTATCGACAAAGTTTCTCAAGGGCATACAACCAGCAATAAGCAGAGCCCAAACGTGCTCTCATCTCGATCCAGCTTATCCGATGGCCGTCCCGAGTCCTTGGACATCGCAGACGACATAAGCGAGCATACGCACACGAGCTCAGGAGAAAGTAAAAGCAACGGCACAGCAATATCTGGGCAGAACGCTCACCGATTACATCATGCTCTATCGTCTGCCTCCAGGGGTAGCTCGCAGACAAACTCCCACACGACCAAGGATTTGGCGCATGGAGAGACTCAGCCGAAACCCTGGAACAAAAACACCTCAGCGCAGTTTGACTCTCAAAGCACAACCGGCGGGATGTCTACGAGTAGCGATACTCAGAGGAGTACATCTGAAGGGGCTGGGAGCATAAGCCAGAAGAACGTGCACAAGTTCCGGAGGAAAGGGCGTTGCGAAGTGATCTCCATTGCTGGGGCTGGAGGCCTGGGCAAGAGCCGCCTTGTTCACAGTGTGCAAGTGGAGGCTCGACGACGTGGATATTTTGCCTCCTCAAAGTTCGACTCTGCTCAACGAACTCCGTTTGGCCCATTACTCAAACTATTGTCATCCCTTTTTAAGCAAGTCTTTTCAGAAAGCGACACTGATACGCCATTCCATCAAATTCTCAAGCATTACGTCAGGCCTGTTTGGCCAATTCTTCACAAAGTCCTCGGGCTCCCAGAATTCTTACTGGGGTCGGATGATGCACCGAACCGCCGGCCATCACAGCTCCAGCCGTCGTACAATAAAAGTATACGCGCTGACCAAAGCCGACGAGATTCGACCAGCTCCCGGGTTAGTCTATATAGCATCTCCCTTGCCACGCAAACCTCCCAAGAATTCCTCCGAGCAGGTTCAGCTACTAAATCAGCGAGGCTAATGAATACATTCCTCGATGTGTTGCGCGTCTTTGCGCAGTACAAATTCATCTGCTTCTGTCTGGATGATCTTCAGTTTGCCGATGACGAATCTCTAGAATTAATATCGCAACTCGTCTCTTCCAAGATGAAGGTTGTCCTCATTGTGACTTACAGGCCGGAGGAGATGTTGCCGGAGCAGATCAGAAACATAATTGAGCCACCAGGGATAGATGGGCTCAGTAAGCATATACCATACCATCCACAACAAACTATTACTTGCTAACACACAAAAGGGAACATAAACAATGGTGGAGTGAGCGTAACGAGAATTATACTGAAGCCGTTGACCGAAGATGATATAGCCCAATACGTGGCCGAGTCACTACGCCGTCCAGCCGAAGACATCATTCCTCTTGCGGCAGTAATCCAGTCAAAGTCAGCAGGGAATCCGTTTTATATGCGTGAGATGCTTAGCGCTTGTAATCGGAAAGGATGCATCTTCTATAATTACCAAAACTCTGTTTGGGAATACGACTTGGATCGAATCTTTAGAGAATTCTCAACAGAAACGTACCATGATACCCTCAACAACGACTTTGTTACCCGCCGTCTCAGTGAGCTACCGTCCACGAGTCGATCTATCCTAGCGTGGGCCTCGCTGCTTGGCACATCATTCTCCTTTGAGTTGATCCAGCGACTACTCAGCGGAGAATTTGATTACAGCGATGATGATGTAAGCGCTCCAAAAGATATCCCATCGCCAGGTGAAGAGCCGGTATTCTTCACCCACTCTCAGCAAGATGCTGTTGCTGGACTCCAGGCAGCTATCCAAGCGTATATTATAATGGCCACAGAAGAAGATGATAAGTTTCGATTTGCGCACGACCGGTACATACAGGCAGCTTCGTCTCTAGAAATGAGGAATATGGGTAGGATGAACTTTGTGATCGCCTGCACGCTTCAGAAGTATTACTCGTTGGATGAGAGGCTACGAGAGTCAACAGCTGCCCATGTCTGCGCGTCTGTCAATATTATAAAGAGGCGGATAACCCACCGGCAGTCCTTCCGGAAGATTCTTTTCGAAGGCGCGCAAACGGCAGCCGAGAACGGTGCAAGGCCCACAGCAGCCAAGTATTACGACCATTGTTTCGCTTTACTCCAAGATACTCCTTGGGATGACGAGAAGGAAGATTGTTACTACGAAGAAACTCTTTCCCTTTACATCCGAGCGGCCGAATGTCACCATTTTATGGGCCACTTTGAAGAGACCACTCGCCTGCTTAATATTCTCTTGGAACACGCGAAAACCGCCGTCGAAAAGTCTCCAGCCTGGGTACTACAATCCCGTATGTATGCTCAGACTGGAGACTCTGCGTCGGCGTTCAAATGTCTCCGCATTTGCCTGTCTGCGCTGGGTACCGATGCAGATGAAAACCCTACGTGGGAGAAATGTGACCGGGAGTTCGACAGGCTTTCGTTAAAGCTCGGAAGTATCGACCAGAAGGAGCTGAGCATGCGACCATTGGGGTGCAAAAGCTCCAATCTTGAAGCCGCAGGTGCTGTACTTGCGGAGATCGTTGCCGATGCATTCTGGTCGGATCGTTTAGTCTATTACAGCACCTCCCTAGTGATGGTTGATACTTGCCTTACGCAGGGGAACTTCCCGCAATGCGGCCTAGCGTTTATGCAGCTAGCTACTATCGCCATCTCGCGATTCTCAATGATTGAGTTCGGTAGCCAAATGGGTAACCTCGCCCAGGACATGATGCACCAGTGGCAAGATCCATATACCCTTGGTATCGGTGGCACAATATACTCTTTGTTCGTGGGCCACGTCCAATCATCCCTATCAGAGTCTATCAACCAGCTCGAAGGGGCGCTAGAATATACTATTCAATCCGGTGATCGAATCTCGACAATATTGAACTTCGGTGTTGTCGCGTTACTGAAGCTCTTCGGCTCAGAACATCTCGCTGATATTGAATCCTTCTGCCAATTTGGATGCGAAGAAATTCCAAACTGGCAGGAAGATTGCCGAGGCGGCAGCATGTTGATCGCCGTCCGCCAAATGTGTCGCGCTTTGCAGGGCAAGACCAACACAGGATCCGCTGAGCATGTTATGAGCGATGAGGGCCATGACACCGCCGAGTATTCGAATTGGATAAAGTCCAGGGTCGGCGCGATGGGCGACAGACCAATCTTACTGTACCAAAGTCTCCAAGTCGCACCACTGTTTTTGTATGGGCATTACCAGAAAGCTGCTGAGCTCTCGCGTGAATGCTTCGATAACCTAGACTCGGTCTGGTCAGCAAGAAACACCCGATTCACGATGTTATTTTACGGACTGTCCCTCAGTGGTCTCATTTGGAACAAGGCCCAGGATCCATGTGTACCTGATAAACGGTCGCTTCCTGCTGAGATTGGCGAAGTTCTGAAAGAGCTGACGATGCTGCGAAATAAAATCGTTGAGTGGCAGGCAATTAACGACGTTAACTACTTGTCCTGGTCGACTCTGCTGGATGCGCAGATAACAGAATTACAGGGAGATCATGGCTCTACCCTAAGATTCTACGAAGCATCGCTAGACCATTCTGCTATCCATGGGTTCGTTCTCGAAGAAGCTCTTGGTAATTATCTTTTAGGGGGATTTTTCCTCCGCCGTTCAGCTCGCCGGTCAGCAAAATCTTCGCTCCGTGAAGCTATGAGCCTTTTCAGCCAGATCGGTGCTATCGGTGTTGTCCAGCATATCGAAACAGAGCATAGCCTGCTTCTCCAAGGGCCCACTGGTAACTCACGAAGAGTAGAGGCAGGCACGCAGACTGATTTCGCAGGTGACTCACCAACAGTGCAATTTGATGGTCTAGAAAATAATGAAGCCGATGACCACCTACACGCCCGTGGGGGGGTCGGCACTGAAACTAAAGGTGACCGGATTGATGCATGGCAATTAGGCTCTGCCAGCCATGATTCCGGGTCTAATCTTCCAGCGTTGGATATGATAGATCTTACTGCTATCCTAAAAAGCTCGCAAGTCATATCATCGGTACTGCAGGTAGATCAGCTGCTGAAAACTATGTGCGAAATTATATTACAGAACTGCGGCGGCCTGGCATCTTTAGCGGCGATCGTAGTGGAAGATGACGACCCTTCTGGCTGGAGTATCGCTGCCAGTGGTGATCCAGAGAATGGTGCAGTTGCTCATATGCCTGGACTTCCTTTAATGGAGACACCGCTTGTGGCTTCGAGTGTCATTCTTTACTGCACGAGATTCCGGGAGACCGTTTTCTTAACCGATCTCATCCACGACGAGAGATTTAGCAACGTTGCTGATGACTGGTGGATAAAGAATCCCCTGGGGAAGTCTGTGATTGCGATTCCAATCTCGCATGGCCTCAAGCCGCTCCTAGGTGTTCTTTATCTGGAAGGGCAACCAAACGCTTTCACAGACCGCAATCTCATGGTTTTACAGTTGCTAGTCGGCCAGATTGGCATATCCTACTCGAATGCCCTGACCTTGAAGGCAATCGAAAAGGTCTCTGCTTCGAATATATCAATGGTTGAGTCGCAAAAGCGTGCTCTTGCCAAGGCAAAGGAGGCAGAGATCAAGTCTCGACGAGCCGAGTCTGAAGCTATTCGGAATGTCAAGCTTGCTGAAGAAGCTGCAAAGGCAAAATCTATCTTCCTCGCAAATGTTTCTCACGAGTTGCGAACTCCACTTAATGGTGTGATCGGCAATTCCGAGCTTCTCAAGGACTCGGATCTAAGGAAGGAGCAAGCTGAAATGGCCGACTCTATTCGAGTTTCGGCTGACTTGTTGCTGACCGTGATCAATGATATACTTGACTTCTCCAAGATGGAAGCCGACAAGATGAAGCTTTTCATTGTAGCCTTCAATGCTGATGAAATGTTACGAGAGGTTGTCCGGTCTGTTTCTTACAGCAACAGAGACAAGAGAAGCACCCGCGAGGTCGAGATATTACAGGATATCAACCTCCCTCAGGCACTCATTTATGGTGACCCTGTCAGGCTTCACCAAGTTATTGGCAACCTGATCGGCAACAGCTTGAAGTTCACAGAGAGTGGGTCCATAACTGTTGGCGCTCGGATGGACAGCGAGACGGCAGACGACCTACAACTCACATTCTGGGTAAGAGATACCGGCATCGGAATTCCGCCGTCACAGCTTGCAAAACTCTTTAAGCCCTTCAGTCAGGCAGATGCCAGCACGGCTCGCAAATACGGTGGCAGCGGTTTAGGCCTCAGTATTTGCAAGTCATTGATCGAATCAATGATGAAGGGTATGATAAAGCTCGAAAGTACGGAAGGTGCTGGGACGACCGTTTGGTTCACAGTCACGTTTCCCAAAGCCAATCCCGATGCCACAGCGGGAGATAGCCAGACGGGCTCGGATCAACGCGATCCTATGTCGAAGTACATGGAACCTGAAGAGCGCCGTTCCCACCTGCCGTTCGCCGACTTCAGTGATATATCTCGCAACGATCTCAGGATATGCATCGCGGAAGATAACCCAATCAATCAGAAGATTGCTATTCAATTCGTGCAGAAACTAGGGTTTAAACACGTTGATGCGTACGACAATGGCCTGGCAGCCGTCGAAGGGCTACGACAGAAGGCGAGAGAGGGCGTGCCGTACCATCTGGTTCTGATGGATGTGCAGATGCCTGTTCTGGATGGTTATGAGGCAACGAAACTTTTACGACGAGATCCTAATGATGCAGTTAGGGCGGTTCTGGTGATTGCCATGACAGCATCGGCAATTCAAGGCGATAGGGAAAAGTGTTTGGCGTCTGGTATGAACGATTACTTGGCAAAACCAGTGCGCGTGCATATACTGAAGAAGAAACTCGAGCAATATCTTCGACAGGTAAGATAACCAGCTTCGTCATGAACCATCTTGCATGCTGATAGAGTATTAGGATCCCATGCCTCTACCAAATCTCCAAGCGGAGGCCAACCAAGTTACCGCCGAAGTGATGATTGCCCATAGTACATTTGTGCCTCCTGCAGCTGCGGCACCGCCACTGTCTCCCAACCCCCGCCGACAGAGCCAGAACATGGCAACCCCGTCCGATACGTCTTGAGACATGCATTAAGTGCATGCAGTCACCAACAAGAACATTTTACTCATATACTAGCCACGTCCATAAGAGCCATGAGGACCACTGGGCCATTGAAAAGAAACCAACCACCCCAAGTTCGCAATAGAAACGAATAACGGGGACACTTGCCTAAAGTGTGCTTCACTGTAAATAGGCTACCAGAGACCTTCATCGACATTACTAGCTGGAATTCGACTACTTACGGTATCAATTGACCTTTACACTACAAGCCAGCCAAGGACACTGGCGTTCTATCCTCTCATCCAGGCACCGTGCCATCTGGGATTCGTCAACCATATCGCCAGCTCTTACATATCTACTTTTGCACGACCATTTGCCTCACATACTTTGCACGAGCGTAGGCGTATATTCCCCGTATTTATTTATTTTATTGTGTTGCAGTTTTTGGGAAAGGGGAGCCACAATCTTCGTGGCTAGGGGGAGGAAGGGGAGATGACGCCAACGCCATCTTTTTACATGATGTATGTATTTGGGATTTACGGAAAAAAAAAGATACATAAACAACGTCACGGAGAGCCGGGGGGGGTTGGTATATAAGGAGGGGAGAAAGGCATATAGCGGCGAGATTAGGCGTATATAGCAGGGTTTGTGGGTTTGTTGGGGTTTTGGGGGGGGGTGAAGATGTGGGCTGAGATGAGGATAATAGATGACATTCTCCAAATTGCAAATATTTTCCAGGAATTAAGAGTGAATTGATTATACGAGTACATCTTTAAGAGCTACCTTCTAATAAATAGACGCCTTTATTTTTTATATATATTTTTTAAATTCGTCTAAATAATCCACATATAAATCCAACATACTATTATAGTCCACACCAACACCAGCCAAAGTCTACCATTACCGTTGAGTGGATTCTCTATACCAAATCGCCTATTAACCCCTATATATTCTAAACCCAGACCCTACCACCAACACGTCTCTTAACTCCCAAAAAACACATCATAACTCCAGGTTACATATCCAATCTATTACCCAATCCCCCCTCTTAATTACAGCTATCCATCCACATCTTCAAGCCAACCCAGGCGTCACAAAAAGCCTCTCCCTCTTCAAGAAAAAACTCAACACAACCGCCAACGCACCCGCAGTGATGCAAACCACATACGTCTTACTCATCGCCTCAATAATGGCGTCCAACACCTGCTGCCTCATCTCCGCCGGCAGGGACTGGACGAACTTGCTTCCCACGCCCGTAATCGCGGACTGGATCTGATCCCTCGGCACATCGGGCAGGAGGGCAGCGATGCCATTCTCCGCGCCGTTGAGGAACACCGAGTTCGCGATAGAGATGGCGATCGTGATCCCCGTGATCTGGGCGCAGGTGATGAAGCCCACTGCGCTGGGGATCTCAGCGGGCTTCACGGTGCCCTGGGCGACGGAGAAGGAGGCCTGGCAGAAGACGCCGACGCCGACGCCGAGGATGACGGAGAAGCCGTAGACTTGGGGGGCGGTGGAGGAGGAGTCGACGGTGTACATGAGGGCGGAGCCGATGACGTAGAGGATGCCGCCGCCGAGGTACCAGGGCATGTAGTAGCCGTATTTGGAGAGGACGGCGCCGTTGACGATGCAGCCGAAGACCATGAGGAAGATGTAGGGGAGGATGCGGACGCCGGCTTGGAGGGCGCTGTCGCCTTGCGTGAATTGGAAGAAGAGAGGGATCCTGGGTGGTGGTTAGGGGGTTCTTAGAGTGGTTGGGGGGGGGGTGGAGAGGGTGCTTACATGTAGAGCGGGACGACAATGCCGGTTGCGGCCGAAGAAGTCGAGGCGAATAGGAGGAGCATGGTTCGGCTTCTGAGGAACTGGACGGGGAAGATGCGTTGCTCGACCGTGGTGAAGATGGCGAGTTCTTGCTGGACGGCGAAGATGCCGAAGAGGGAGAAGCCGACGACGAAGCAGGCGATGGTTTGGCCACTGTTCCAGGCGTAGAGGATGCCGCCGAATGAGACGGCCATGATGAAGCTGACGAAGGCGCCCATGAGGATGACAGTTCCGACCCAGTCAAGCTCCTTGAAACGATGGAGAACTGGGACGCCCTTCCTTGGATCGGACTTGGGGAGCATGAAGATGTAGACTGGGGCGAAGAGACCGCCGATGACCAGATTGATATAGAATGCCCATCTCCACCCTGCTGAGGAGTCGGTAAAGGCGCCGCCGATGATAGGCCCTAGCACCGTGCCGATACCCCACAGGAGCCCAGTGAGACCGACGTACATGGGACGTTCCTGGATTGAGGTGGTCACGGAGAGAAGGGTCATGACACCAACGTACATGCCGCTTCCGCCAACACCTGCAATAACACGACCGATGATGAGAGCGTTCATTGTAGGAGCCGCACCGCATAGAGCCGAGCCTACTTCAAAGATGACAAGAGAAACCAAATAGGTGATCTTCGCCTCCATCTGGCCATAGACCTTCCCCCATACTAAATTCGTCGACGCTGAACCGATGAGAAAGGCACCAGTGAGCCAGGGGAGCTTCTGGATGTCCCCAAAATTGGCTATGATTGCCGGCTGGATGTCGGCAACGACGGTGTTGTCCAGGGCGAAGAGGAAGATAGAGCTCAGGATGGCGACGACGACCAGTCCCCATTTCCAGCCAGTGATATCTCGTACTGGCGCCTCAGCTTCTACTGCTTCATGCTTCTCGTCGGCGATGGGGTCGATGTTGACCTCAGTCATTGATGTCCTCTTGGAGGCATCCTGGTCACCTGGCTTCTCAACATTGAGATGGATGTCTGGTATCACCCCCTTCAAATCCTTATTGCCAATATAGGTGTCTCCTGAAGTGGTCGACATGTTGTGAGAATCGACTGGTGGTAGGCGCTAAGGGGTATGCCTCGTTTGATAGCAATGGTACTGAGAGAGCGGAAACTTATACAGAGAAGACAAAAAGAGAACCCAGATCAAGGAAACTGAAGATAGATATAGATATGAGAAATTCACGTACAGTAACCACAGAGCCCCACATAACGAGAGCGTCTGGTATAAAGAGATAACAACTTACTGTACTTTATTCATGACGAGTGGAGAAAGACGTGACACAGACGGGAATTAGTTGGCTCCGTCGTTATCACCACTGACGAAGGGCTCTTTCCCTACCGACCACACGGGTCCCCCTGGCAGCCTAACACTAACAGGCCTTACCAGCTACGCACGTTGGCGGCAAGTGTCTCGGCGCAAAACGGCGGAGACGCTGTTATGTTGAGTGCGTATGTAAGCGGCGACGACGTGGTTGAAGTGGGTTTCGGGGGAATGTTCGAGGGGGGAAGGAGCAGTAAGGACCAATAAGGAACAGTAAGAAGTAGTAAGTTTGGAGGCTCCTACCAATACCCTGCCAAGTGGAGTATAGGTTGAGCATAGGCTACGTATGGGAATTAGTTTGGGTGAGCATAAGATGAGTATAGGGAGAGAAAAGGGCGTGCCAAGACATAACGATGCTAAAAGTGATAACGTTATGGTGTTGTACCGGCGAGTATTGATGATGCGAAAGGGCTAATAGTTATCCCGTCGCTGCCATTGCCGCCAATCGACGACGAGGGATGGTCCAGGATGGGGCAGGATGGGTACGTACTGTTGACAGGCCTGGACGGCCATGGGTGAAAGACACGCCGTGTCTCTACCGTGTCTCTAGTCCCAGTCGGTGCAATTCTGTTCCGACTACAACTCACCCATTCTAACCATCTCACATCTCACTTTAAGCCACTGTATCTTACTCAGCGACACGAGTTGCAAACCCGAACAACAAACCCAACAGTAAACCCAGATAGCAAAAGTGATAACTCTATTTTGCGCCGTCTGTAACGTTTCACATGAGACTAGATTTCTAAACTGCACTCTCCAAACTCCGCCCATTAACCCTCCACTCGCCCATTAAACAACCATCCAAAGCTACAACGAAAACTCATCCAGCGTAAATTGCGTCAGCATTGCATCCCTGGCCTTCGCGATTTCCTCAAACCATTTCTTGTCCGACCGATGTGCAGCCCTGAGTTCCTCCTGCTGAGATTCCAGACCTCCATTAATCACTCCCTTCTGGTGGGCGTGGTTTTTCTCTTGTGCCAATTTCTCAGCCCTTGCCTCCGCTGTCGTCGCCCCCGCGAGCACATAATCCACCCTTAGATCCGTACGAGGAGTGCAGAACCGCCTGTAATATTCCACATATTCAGCTATTTTGTCTGCCTTCTTGCGTTCTTCCGGGCTCATGGGGAAGATAGGAGCATCTGACTCGCTTCCCTTTTTATGCTCCCATACCCGAGTCCACGCGGCTGCGTCAAGCATCCCATTGATAATTTCTTCGGGGGGTTCAGGGTAACGATCTTTGAGGAATGCCACATACTTGGCGCGTTCGCGGGCTTCCTCTTCCGGAGGCAGCACACCAAAGACCTTGTCGATGTAAGCCAGCTCCCCTCTAGCCCTCTCTTGAAGCAGCTGATTCTCTTCCTCGAAGCGGTCGAAATTCGCAATCTGCTGGATAGAATGCACAAAGTCCATCTCCTGGCGCAGTCTCTGTAGTTTGATCTCAAAATCCCGGACGCGGCCCTCCTCAGCCTCCCGCAGAATTGCCGCAGCAAGTGCCCTCTCGTCTGCGGCTCTCTCCTCCGGGATTCCCTCCTCGGCGTTTTCCAACAGGCTCAGAACTTCTCGGAGTTCGTTGGAAAAGTCAGTCTGATCGGCTGCTACCTCCCTCCTCAGCGCCGCATGGGCCGCCTGTCTATTATGAGTTTGAGACGCTGTGTTTTCTCTCCGCCACTGGGAGGCATTCAAGTGCTGCACGAGATCGATCTCCGTGCACCCACAAGTCTTCCATCTGAGGCCACACGTATAACAAAACTGCGCCCTGCAACGACAGGTCATGTGACTGCACCCCTCACTATGCTCGACGAGGGCATTGCATTTGTAGCAGCGGCGCCAGCCTGCATTGATGGCGCAGCGTAGAATTTCTCTCAGGTGAGGATCCTCAGGGCATTCCCCATTGGAGTGGTAAGATCCCCGGCAAACTATGCAGGTTTTGTGGCGGCATCGAGCACAACGTGCCAGAAATAGATGTTTGTCAATTTTGTGAAGCGGAATCCAGGAACCGCATGAAGACTTGGAGCAGTAAACTCGATTTTCGAGTGGGATAGAGCGCTCTTTAAGCATGGTTTCGTATCGTGCTTTTAGCTTGCCACGGACGTTGCTCAGAATGATTGATTTTGGGACCTTATTCAGGCAACATCTAGGTGGCCAAGAGGTCTCTGTCGAGATTGAAGTCCTAAAAACTGGTTAGCCTTAAAACATAATAGTATCAGTTAGAGCGCTTACTCAATGAGAAGAGTGAAGCAAGGACTGCAGTAACTATGGCACGTCAAGTGCACCATTTCTTTAACACCAAAACTCTCCATGCATGATACGCATTCCCTTGTCATTGTTAGGTTGGTTTCCCAGTGTTGATAACGGACATACCCTGTTTTTGAAGTAGACTCCGAACTACGCCTAGACAAGATCCCCCGGCTTGATGGGCTCCCAGGCTTAAACACTGAAGTCAGGTATGGCCGGAGGTTACGAAGGCCCCATTTACGTGACGACGAACTCCCCATATCCGCTGATGGGCACATATCCGCCGATGGGCACTTTACAGGCGTGGAAGAACCCTTGGTATCCGCTAGTGAACTCGCTGGAGACCTTGAAGAAGAACCCTTCGCATACGCCGGTGTGCTCTCCGGGGACACTGATCGACTCCCTTGGAACGCCACTGGTTTTTCTAAGGCTGCTACCGAAGTATTTTCACAAGCTATCGGACTCGAAATAGCCGCCGAGGAGCTTTCGGCTGGTCCTGCTGGCTCATCTGGAGTCGATGGAGATACTTGCCTCTGGGTTTGGGGAGGTGGTACCACAACGCTCGATCGGCTACTCCCAGGGTTTTCAGAGCTGTGGAACGATGGAGTCTGTTCGAAATGCTGCATTCAGTCAGTATATGAATGGCATAACGTATGACTTCCATAAGCTTACCATCTGTGGTAGATTCTCCTGGGATTCTTGGATGTCTCTCCATTTTCCCTTTGATACGTTAGCTGGGGCGCTCACATTTCGTTGGTGCCCTGAGGGGGTTTCTATAGGGAGTCCCGTGGTCTCCGCAGAAAGCTGTTGTCGTTGTTGCACATTGATCCCTGTTGCAGTGGGTTGCCGTTCCGAACGTTCCTCCAATACATCAAGCAGATGCTGTGCCCGCTGTTCCTGTCGTTGTTGCAAACTATTTTCCTCTTCAGCACATTGTTGCTGTTGTTCTAGACGGTTCCTCTCCTCTGCAAGCCGTTGCCGTTCTCGATAATCTTCGCTGGTAAGACAGGCTTGCAGATACCGTATAGAAGGTTCCAGTATTCTTTCAATCTCATCCGAGGTTCCAGGTGGAGTACGTAATAGCTCTGGAGGTGGACGAGAGGTCTTCCATTTCTGAGTAGGCAAACTGGAAGAGAGATTGTCACCCATCGTGTTCTCGTACGTTCTTGCAAACGTTTCAAGGGCTGCCTGGCTTGCGTATAAATTGAGGGGCACTCCTAATGCCCAATAAAAGCTGCTTTGTATATGGTAAGAGAAATGACAATTGAGAAACAGTGTGGGAGATGTGAGAAAAATAACGAATGTGGGACTGTATTGTGGTGTTGAAGAGAAAGATGGTCAAACATGACAGCCATAGGGCAAGCAAACACCTCATCCGAGAATCAAATAAAGACGTAGTGAAAGAGAGTCAAGGCTCACACGATACCTTCCCAAAGTATAGCGCTTATAGCTCCAGATGCGTACGATAACTAGTGAATCTAGAGTTGTCAAAGGGGCAGACAAGCTAGCTTCAAAGGCTAACTATATCACCCCACGCGATGAGGAAAACAGCCCATCCTTATTTGCACTACCACCATTCAGGTGGCTGGAGTTAAGCACAAGGCAGATCAAGCCGGACATGTAACCTCACCGCTAGCCTACCTTTAACAGCGTTATGGCGTATGGCTACAGAACCTTGACATAGCCACGTCCCTCGCGGCTGGTGCAAGTCTTCGTATCATCTAGACATCTTCAGCTTCGAACACCGCAACTATATGTGAGCACCGAACGATCCTATGAAGAGCACAACATGTGGTTATTATGTTATCCGCGGCGTGATTCCAAGGTTCGCGCTATATTGAGCCCCCTGAGATAGCGTAGAAACCTCACTGACGGGAATCACGCTATGACGCGTATGGGGCAGGCAAGCACCTGGATTTCAGGAGACACTACACGTGACCAGACCACAGACAGACTACTACAGCCTTCGTTCGATTTCCCTTGACTATTGGAAATAGTGATAAGGTAGTGAGGAGTAGTGTATCAGCTAATTGATAGATTATGACCTCTAGGAAGGCCCTTGTTAAAGGGTGGGCTGACAATTACTATATATTGGCTCTGGGTCCTTGGATAAATGGGATCAGGAGGCGAGAAAAATGACAGCGTGGACAGAAGGAGCTGAAAGAGGAGGAGAAGAAAGGGGCACAATATATTTGCCCGTATGTGAATTATCTATCTGCCAAAACGCATCTGCGCATTTGCGTAATTATACAAGGCGCGGAGAAACACCTGGTATCCAACTCCCTGGTTATCCTGCACATTATAGATTTCGGTGAGGCTGATTTGCCACGGTGGGTAGCCGTCGAGTTCAATCGTTGGTCCGAACAAAATGAGGAGTTCTGGTCCGCTCATGACACTTTCGGAAAGTTCGGCATCCACCAAGTCGATAGTGATATCCTTCGGTGTAATCTTCGATCGTTGAGACATCTCAGTAAGAGTCTTAGTCAAGTCGACAATGGAGTCTTCGCCGTCCTCCTCGGAGATCAAGAGGACCGAGAGTTGACCTAGGGATACCGGGACATCGGCGTCGGTTGGAGGTGTAGTCGGGGAGGACTCCATCGAGGGGATATGTGGCGCGCGGATAGACAACGCGGGATGTTGACGGCCGAAATACGACGCAAGCTTTCTAGTGACGGCTCTATGGGTTGTTGGAATGTACCCTTTCAAGACGCCTAATAGAGTTAGAACTGGCATGTAACATGTGGAGACAATAAATACCTGTCCTCTCGTAGATTGAGAGCATGGGAATCCCAGCGCATGCGCACCACGCGCAAACCTCAGCCACTTCATCCAAAAGCGTTTCGAGCGCAGCACCCCCCTTTCCCTCTTCAAGCTTCAGAATCACACTCAAGTGTTCCGGTAACCTGTTCAGCCCCTTCACATCCTTCTGAATGAGTCCAGGCGTCCGGTGGTGGTAATAGAGGACTGCGAAGGTTCGGTCCCTGACAGTATGATATGCTTGTCGAAACCGTATGTATATAGAGAAAATAGTATGTATAATTGCAAACACAAGGACATGTAGTTGATGTTTGAGGAATTTCCGGACTCCAATTATCGGTCTCGGCTGCTTACTACGAACCGTTCGTTCATCGCTTTCCCCATTACCGGACTTTGATCGCGAAGGTGGCTCTGGAAGAAACGGCTGGCTTCATGTTAGAGTTGAGATTCGAATTGCTGACATCGTGGCGACTTACAGCTATGAGTTTCTCCCGTTCCGCAGGCGTTAACAGATTATGATTACTCTTTGCATCTTTTCGATAGATCTTCAGTTCTCTTGCTGCTTGAGACATCTGGGATTCTTTGGAATGTTGTCTAAGTCGGAATAGGAGGCTGGTGGTACAATTATAATACAGCGCAAGGCGCGGTCAACGAGCTGGAAGTTGCCTCGGATAGGAAGATGACGTCCCCAAAACTGGATGGCAGCGTCGGTTGCCTGGCGTGTGCCTATTTTTGCAGGGGCGAGATTGACGGCAACGTATGTACAGTGTGGCTCAGTGTGGAGCCGGTAGTCAAGACAGGCGTATATGCGGAGGCTGAGGTATCTTGGGCTTCAAACAAGAATAGATCCGACTCTGTGGCCCTTCGTCACCACGCAAGCGTACAATATTTATTGCGGTTGACATCAGCGGTACGTGCCGAGAATTGCTAGACTGTTTTGGGTCGAGGTAGCTCGAGATTGGGGATCCCCACGGTTTCATGTCCATGCCATGGGCGATAAACGATAAACGATAGACGCAAACACCAGGAAGCAATATAATCCTTCGGCGTCACTGGTGATTCCGAAGCCCCTAGCCAATGCTCAGGGTCGAACAACTTCTTGTGGGATCCTGAAGCTACTGAGCTTCTTCGGGTCCAATGGCGGGAGCCACTCCTCCAACTGGCAGGTCCATATTCCCTCGTGGTCCCAGCTTCAATTTGGAGACCTTTTCGGATACAAACTTTATTGTGAAAGATTTTGTTGAGAGCCTCTCGGAGAGCACGATACCGATCAACCGGCGCTCCGGACCATCATCACAGCAAGCTTTCGATCCCAAGCCTCTGATCCGCGCGTTTGAGGGTACGTGTTCCTTATAGCTATCCATTGGCTGGGCCTGACACTGACATGTGTAGGCGCATTATCGCAGCTTGCGACCCTGTCGGACGATTTAGAAGAGCGCGAGACAGAGCTACAAACAGCAGTCCGACGAGCAGAAATCGAACATGAGAAAACGCTAGACAGCCTTGGGAGAAAACTGGACCAATCCATAAACTCGTATGAAAAGCTCGAGGGATCCTTGAATACAGGAGGGACACAAGAGAGCGAGCGGAACAGTCAGACAGATGCAGGAGGAAATGTTGCCGTCCAACTCGGTGAGAAGCTAGAGGACTTGGACAAGCAGCGAAGGCGTGCATTGGACGCCCAATTCTTGATACAGTGCTGGCTCGAGGTGAGCGACACTGGCGAGCTCACATCATTGGAGGAAGTGCGAAGACAAGGAAATGGAGAAGGCAAAGTCCGATGCGCCATTATAGCCAGACAGCTTATGAGAATCAGCCAGAGGCTCGATCCGAAATCATGGCGACAAGCAAACACAGGAAAGAAATCGAAGGGACCTGTGGATGAGCCTGATGAGCGCATTGGATACAACACGAAAGAGCTGATAGAGAAATTCTCAGAAACATTGGAGAAGGACCTTCTCACACAGTTTGATGTCAGTTATCGGAAGCAGAACTACGACAATATGATGGAATGCGCCAAAGTGCTACGGGACTTTAATGGTGGTTCAAGTGTCGTGGCGTTATTTGTCAATCAACATCAGTTCTTTATCGATAGGAACCAGCTGATTACAGAAGAGGTGGTAACTGATGGCGACACCTGGGAACGGCTCGCAGATCCAGATGTAGAACCCCCGGGTGTTGAACCGAGCTTGCAGTCTCTCGTTGATGAAGTCAAAATCGTTATGCAGGAGGAATCGTTCATCATGAAGCGCGCATTTCCATATTATGATGTTGTGCTTGCAAAATTTACTCAAAGAGTGTTCCAGCAATCTATACAACAAAGACTGGAAATGGTATTGGAGAATGCCGACACTATCTCATCTCTAGCATTCCTACGGTCACTCCACGCCTCAAGAGCCTACATCAACGGGCTTGTGGAAGATTTAAAAGCCCACGGCCTTACTGAACATCCTGATAGTTGCTCTGCGGCGACAACACTGGTGCTGGAACAACAGGTTGACGAGCTCTTCATCCCTTACCTTGTTGGTTCGTCATACATCGATCGAGAATGTCGGAGTCTGGAAGAGCTTTACTCCTCGCTGCTGTTCAAATTCACCATATACCACTCCAGGCGGAAGAAGACTCCCACGGGATTTATGGCATCATTGGCACAGCAGGGTACTCAGTTACTGGCGACCGCCAAAGACGCCTATATTGACCGACTCGACTCATCCGAGCTAACGCCAACTCAGAAAGCCATGATGTTGAGAGTCGCCGGGTTAAAAGGAAATGAAAACAAGAATGAGATTGAAGTCTCAGAGGAGGATGGGGTTCTGAGCATTCCCAATGCAAAGCGCATGCTAAAGTGGCTCGCAGAAGGCGTTCGAAGAGCGCTTGAGCTTAGTGGCGGCAGCGACACCCCGAAGGATGTCTCCGTTCTTCTCAGTATGCTCTTGACGAGCATGGGCCAGGTGTACGTGGAGACAGCTTTGGACGCGGCGAATGACCAAGGGTTAGCACAGGAAACGTCCAAGGTAGAACCCGACCTTGCATATTTCCCATCATTACGACAAGCAATCACTATTACAAACTTGATGAACCGATTCATTAATACAGTTCTGATCCGCCTCGCTGAAACCAACACAACTGTCCGACGTGACATGGAAAGCAAGACCAAAGAGGCCGTGAAGCGTATGGAGGACAAGACAAGTGCCGTCGTCCAAAAAACCATTGATGTGGTCGCCAGCTGGGTCACCAAGCTTCTCGCTGGCCAAAAGAAATTAGACTTCCGCCCTCGGGATGCTGACCTCGATATCGGCCGTGGCGGAACCAGTTACCTCGAGCAGCTGCAGACTCCTACATGCGCAGCTATCTGCACGTTTCTTACCAAGACCAACCATGTCGCGGCTCAGGCTCTAGATGGCCAGAACCTTGAGATTTTCAACTCGGAACTTGCCATCTGTATTCGCGATCTCCTCTTTGAGCATTTCAAGAAATTTCAGGTCAATGCCACCGGCGGTCTCATGGTAACTAAGGATATGTCCAAATATACCTCTACTCTGAAGGAGTGGCGATTAAAGAAGGATGTCGAGAGTAGCCTGGACATACTGAGCGATATAGGCAGCATATTCATTATCGGCTCGGAGGCCCTCAAGGAGAGGTCGAAGAACATCCAAACAGGACCTATGAACAAGGGCCTTGACAAGCCGGATTTCAGGGCCTTTGTCAGCAAGAGGGATGATGCGAATAGTCTTGGCATTCAAAGGGTGCTCGCCGGTCTATAGATTGGCTTATGATGGGTGGCGTTTGGAAAGGACTGGGACAACGGTTAGGGGTGCATGGCGCACTGGACACGAGAAAAATGATCGGTTTAACCAATTTTGTATAAACACATGTTATAGTTGAGATTGAACTTCCTTTCGATCCTATTCTGAATGCCTGATGTTGTACAGTCCTGCCAATTCTAGTTTCCCCATACGCCAATAGTAGTTTCCCTCGCTATGTATAGTACACACTGCCGCTTCATCCTAATCGTTGCAATCAAAGTTCGCTGTGCTTACGGCAGGGTGAAGCCGAAGCCTGCCATGCAGCTCTTGTATTTGTCGATCGTGCTGGCGCAATCCTTCTGGGCGTCGTTGGATTTGCTGAAGAGCATGCACTCATCACGGATGGCCTTCTCATCTTTGCATACGCAGCATGGCTATGGAATATCAGCCTTGCCGGCGGTTACGGGGGGTAAGGTGAGCTTCATACCTTTGGGCCCGAGGCAGGCTTGCTTTCGGACTTGAGTGGCGCCGCGAGGGCCGGGCTAGATGCGGAAGCTTTTCAACAGTCAATAATCATACTTACAAAGGCAATTGATCGGACTTACGAAGCTGGACTGATGCTGAAGACATTGTGGCTTTCTATTTCTCGATAGTAAATGTATGTTGATGTGAGCAAGTTTTTTGGAGGATGGTATATATGGCGGCATTGGCTAATTTGTCAGCCTGATCACTGGTAGCCTCGGGGACGTTTCCTCGGTGACGGAATAACATATATCCCGAATTGGGCACTGTTCATTAAAGTTATGTTCATCAGATACGCTACCCCACCAACCAAACTACCCCCCTTTCGCAAGTCAACAGACCGACTTTTTCCCAAACCTCATAACACTTTTAAGAGCGCGAGTCTTATTCTTGAATTAAAACACATCTTTCTGAATAACGCGAAAATGGCGAACGCAACCAAGGTTTTCTCCCTCGAGGGTAAGGGCATCAAGTTTAACAGCGCCGAAGATGTTGAACCTCACATCAAAGCCCTCCGCGAGATGGAAGACGTAGAGGAGGTGCGCCTCCAAGGCAACACCGTCGGAATCGAAGCAGCCGCTGCCTTCGCCGACGTCCTCCGCACCAAGAAGACTCTCCAAGCAAGTCCTCCCCCCTCCCTACTTCCACCACCATACCAGCCCACTAACACTACCCCACCAGGTCGCCAACCTCGCCGACATCTTCACCGGCCGCCTCCTCTCTGAAATCCCCACCGCCCTCTCCTCGCTCCTAACCTCCCTCCTCGAGCTCCCCAACCTGCACACCGTAAACCTCAACGACAACGCCTTCGGCCTCAACATGCAAGCGCCGCTCGTCGCCTTCCTCTCCTCGCACACCCCCCTTCGCCACCTGTACCTCAACAACAACGGCCTCGGTCCCCACGCTGGCATCTTAGTCGCCGACGCCCTGTCGGAGCTGCACGCCAAGAAAGTCGCCGCGCGCGCCGCAGGCACAGAAGTCCCAGACCTCGAGACCGTGATCTGTGGCCGCAACAGGCTTGAGAGCGGGTCCATGCTTGCGTGGGCCAAGGCGTTCAGCCTGCACACGGGCGTGCGCGAGGTGAAGATGGTGCAGAATGGGATTAGGACTGAGGGGACCGTGCAGCTTATCTCTGATGGACTGCGCCACGCTAAGGGCCTGCGCGTGCTTGATCTGCAGGATAATCTGTTTACCATCCTGGGAGCCAGGGCGCTGGCGGCGGCGGTGAAGGGATGGCCAGAGATTGAGGAGATTGGAGCGAGTGATACACTTTGGGGCGCGAGGGGAGGCCTAGTGTTGGCACAGGCGTTGGCGGGCGGGAAGAATGAGAAGTTGCATACGTTGAGGTTGCAGTATAATGATATTAATGCGAAGGGGCTGAAGGCGTTGACGGAGACGATCAAGGTGGCGCTGCCGGCGATGAGGAGGGTGGAGCTGAATGGGAATAAGTTCTCGGAGGATGATTTGGCGCTGGAGGAGCTGCGCGAGCTGCTGGAGGAGAGGAAGGAGAAGTTTGCGGGGGATGTGGTGATTGAGGATGACTGGGGAATTGATGAGTTGGATGAGCTTGATAGTGATGAGGAGGAGGAGGAGGAAGAAGAGGAGGAGGTGGAGGCTGAGGAGAGGAGGGAGAAGCTGCTTGAGGAGCAGGAGGAGGCCCAGGAAGAGCCAGTAATCCAGAAGAAGGATAAGGAGGTTGATGAGTTGGCGGAGGCGCTGGCTAAGAAGGTTGAGATCTAGACAGGCATTCGGAGATGAGAAATAGATACAGGCATAGGATGAAGGGGTGCTGATGGCGTTGTAAATGTTGGTGTTGGTTTGGCCAGGAGATGGGGCCTTTGTTGCGTTTAGCGTAGATGAAATGCATATACGATAATTCAACAGACACGGTTGCACCATGGTTGGAACAACTAACCTTGTGATTGCAAGAAAAATAATGCTCGGAGCCAGTGATGCGCTGTAGGAGATTTGCTGCTCTGACAATGAGAAAGACAACATCAGAGAATTAAAATGTAAACATGCGGTGTGGAATATCATTATATACAAATCACCAGCTTAATATATGGCTACCACAATTATTCCCAGCCCCAACCCCCCTACACCTTCGCAAAAGCAACCTCTGCTGGTATCCTAAAACTCGCGCAAAACATCCTCTTCAACGGCGCCACATCCCTCACATCATGCACCCTCACCCTCCCCTCCGCCACCTCCCCCACCGCCTCCTTCCGCTTCCTCGGATCCCCCTCCACCTTCTCCACCTCCCCCTCAAACTCCATCTTCGCCCCGAGCATCTCACTCACGATCCCCGAGATCTCAATCCCCTCCCTCACATTATCATCCGATTTCGTGGAAAAGCAGTGCACATGCACCATCGGCAGCCTCGTCGCCGTGTGCGGCGCGAAGAACGACTCGTGGCCGGCGTAGAGGCCGCGGAAGGCGGGGAGGAAGGTCAGCGCTGTGGCGGGGAGGTTCATGACGAAGTGTGAGATTGTCTGCGGGATCTCAACGGTGGTCGGTGGGATGGGATCGGGGCGGACTTTTTGGGAGCGCGACATCCGCGGCTGCTTGGAGGGGATGGAGACTTTGTTCTCCCCGGCCTTGGAGAGCGCGAGCAGGTCCTGCGCACACTGGTGGATGAACTTGTGGCCGTCCGTGTTGAAGGCGCGAATGTACGGCTCGACCTTGTTTAAAGTTGTAGCGTCGCGGAGCGCAGCGATGCTGGCGGGGTTGAGGTCGTTAGCCCACACGAAGACGCCCTTCTTCGCGGCGGGGAGCGCGAACGGGCCGACGCCGGCCATGACGTCGCAGACCACGGAGCCGGGGTCGAAGAGGGCGACGAGGCGGCGGTGCTCGGTGTTCAGCCGGCTGTTCCAGTAGACCTGGGAGTAGTCGAAGCGGAAGGTACAGTCCTCCTCGCGGATCTCGACGTTGAGGTCGTCGACGCCGGCGAGGAGCTCGTAGCTGAAGGTGCGGAATTCGGATTTGTCGCCGACGTCGTCGATTTTGTTGATTACGGTGCGGATGGTGGGGTTCTTGTCCATCAGGACTTCGGCGATGAGGTGCTTGTAGGGGAGGTAGGCTTCGCGGATGTTGAGGTGGGCTGGGGGGGTGTTAGTATTTGGTTTTGTGGGTTAAGGTGTAGGGAAGATCATACCGACGTGTCCGACTATACTGAAGCCGACTGGGATCTCTTCTTGTGAGTCTTCCGGCAAAACGGATTTCATGATATCAACTAGGCTCTGTCAGTAGGTAACCCCCTGCTTGCCACGCACCAACTTACGTACGGTAATTCCAGTAATTATAATCCAAAGTCAACTCATACGGCATAACACTCATCTCCTTCGCCTCAACAGCCTGCTTCAAGATAGCACTCCATGTCGACGGATCCCCAGGCTTAACCTCCGGCTTAAGAAGCAAGCACTTCCCCCCCTTCGCCGCAAGCGCTGGATCCGGATCCTCTCTAACCGCCGAAACCCTATCCACCCTCAACAACTCCTTGCTCTTATCCAACTTCCCCCTCGACGCCGATATGAGTTTGTGATCCGCTATCCGCGCCGCGGCAATGGGGAACGTCCGGCTGAAGAGGCTCCGATCCAGGACGGCGGTGGCGGATCGGATGAGAGGGGGCCGGAACATGTCGTTTGCGCTGGCACTTTCGACTGACTGCTTTCCCTATTAGCCCATGACCTAGACACGGCATTAAAAATACTTACCATTGTATTTATGAGGTGTAGATGCTTGAGGCGCTGCGACAGCGCATCTCCAAGAAATTTGGCCTTGCGGTGGGCGAGGCTGACACGCTAGTCGCGAGGCTGGTTTAAATATTTCTTCAGCCTTGAGGAGTAGTTCTCAGGCATAGGACCTATCTCTTCAGTTCCATTTGTTGGTAGCTAGCCTATTGATTGTAGCCCTGAGTAACTGGACGCCTTTACTTGTATTTTAATTTCTATAATCACTGTTGTCATCTGTAGCCACTCTTCAGACTTTTGACCTGCACAAGTATTTTTGATAATGAACCGTGCCGTTTTTATTTATTTAGCCACTTTAAGTGGCTATGGGCCACGATAAGGGGTGAAACGTTGACGTATCACTTTGAGAGGACCTGGGGATGATGCATGCCTGTGCATTGCTGCATCGTGGGGTAGGCTGGAGAAGCGGATTCAAGCATGTAGGGCTAGCATATCCGCGAGAAACAGACGGGATGGCGTCAACCTGCATCGTCCTATTTACACTATCTTTCAACAATATGTTACTGTTGAGCCCTCTCGTCCATGGAGATAATCACAATGTTCCAAATCACAACATCATTTGTGAAACCTTACGTGAGCAATTCCAGTTAATTTGATTTCTGAAACGAGAGTCTCATTCCAATAACGGGTTGCTGGCTATCCCTACCCACCCCCTACATGGTGCACCACAATAAACTATGATACATGATGGCTCTGTCAACCACCGAATAAAAACAGAAAACACAAACAAAAGTTTTGAATACATGAAGAGGTAAGTTTTTGCGCCACCATGCATGGAGCAGCCCATCTAAAACTCCCAAACCAAACACCCAAAATGAGGGCGGGTCCCACACACTGCATCGTGCAGGCGATGGGACATGGACGCGAACTGAGTCAGAAAAGTGAAACAGGGTCGGAAGAATGGTAAAATTGCATCGTTAATGCCCAGCGCGTGTGAGAGCGCGTCCCTTTGAGTTCATTTGAGGCATGCTTGTTTTTTATGTTCCAGCCAGATTATGGATTATATCGTACAAGAAGGTAGGCGTTATTGACGTGGTATATTTGCGAACAAGGCGTGGGTATCATGACCCGTCGAGGGCCGACAATGCGAGAACATATAACAAAAGTGTCGCCTTGGGGAGGAAGGGGTGTCTTGGGGCGTAGATAGTTTTGTGCGAGGCTCCCGAGACTGGCTCATCACAGCCTTACTTTTTGTCCCGTCAACTTGAACCAGATAACGGCCACAATCTCCTCCTTGAACAGCTCCCATGGGTTGCGGTTCAGCAGGTTGCTCAGTTCCCTATAGTTGTACATCTCTCCCCAGCAATCGCGTCCCCACTCGCAGCCTGCCATGTTGACAAGGAAGTCACGTCCCTTTCGGTCGTAGTGAATTTGAGGATCGTTGCCATTGTTGTTGCAGGCATCAGGCGGGAAGGAGTTTGCTTTGCGTTGCTCGATGAAGGCCGTGTGCGGCCTGATCCATGGCTGAGCAGCGTACATGAACTCCAAGGCATCCTGTTCCTTGTGTTCCCACTCCATGTGCTTCTGCTCGTAGGCTACCGGGTCCCACCAGACGTCGAGCAGGCGATCGGTCCATGGGCTGCGCTTGATGAAGAAGGAGCCGAGGTTGAAGCCACTGCAGTCTTGTGGCACGACCAAGTTGATAGACTTGGCCTTTCCGTCGCCGACAGGAGACAGTGACTTCTCGTCCAGGTACTTGTCAGTAAAAGGGTGGCTGATGTTGAGCGGGTTGTAGTGGTTGATATCTCGGTATGTGTTGGCTGCGAGATTGTTGAAGATGTGGGATTGGAGGGAGTAGGATGGCTCCATAATAAACGTATTCAGGTCCAGCCACCAGAACCTATATCTGTCAGTAAATCAACGCTGCGTAGAATCTGAGTATCACCCACCATTCAGCATCAGGATACTTTGTCAAGCAGTTCCTGATGGTGTCCACCTTCTCCCAGCTCTCGCGCCATTCGTGTGCGTATCGTTTCTTCGTGCTCATATCCACAATTTCCAGATCGTAACCCCATCTCGCTGCGTATCTCCGCTTGTTTCGTACGCTGTCCCGTTCAATCGCCCATTCGCGAGGCCCCTTCCATTCCATCACTCCCCCCCCTTGGTTTGCTGCCAATATAATGACAAACTTCTTGCCGCCTCCCAATAAAGGCGCTCTACGCCAGTAGTAATGCAACGCTGTGTAATAGTCAGTATTCGCCAGCTCCGCCAGTTTTCACAATAACTTACGAGTCGTGTAAAAGAGAATCGTTGCGAAGATCAGTCCGAAGACGATCAAAAATCGAAGCCTGAACTTCTGAAATGTGTTTATAGAGAAGTTTGCCAATCGGCCAAATTTGGTATTTCTGCTCGGTGTCCACCGGCCACGGCCCAGCTTCTCCTTCTCAGCGTACTTGGAATCGTCCGGGGTAATAACGAATTTCGGCAGGCTGGTCGAGATGCTGCGCATGTGTCTGCTGAAGAAGCCATTGTTCTGTGTCGAGAAGGAGGGATAGCCGCCATTGACCTTTGAGCTCTTTTTCCTTGCGCCATCCCACGTCACGCCGTTACTGTTCGCATTCGCCCCCCGCAGTCCATTGGCAGGGCTTGCCCGCCCGCTCGTCTCGACATAATTCGTCGTGAGCCCTGGGCTGGACCACCCGCCGTCCTCGTTTGGAGACGGCGACCGTGAGAGCGACATTGTGGGATTGGGTGTGCCTGCTCGTGTTTTGTTAGCGACAGCTTCTGGGGAAATGGTTTGTTGTCGCAGGGGGAGAGTTGACGTGCCTGGAATTGGAGAGAGTGAGGAACCTCCGCGCCCTCGTGCGGAAGGGTCGTTCGCGTCCTGGACGTTGAGCGTCTGTGGGATTTGAGGAGCGCTACCAGCAGCTGATGATCTTCGTCGTCTATGTGAGAAGGATGAAACCTGCGACGAGGACGACGTCGAAATGGGAGTGGAGGTAGCCAGAGCGAAGGCTGGAGGATGCACCAGAGGGTCGGGGACCGTCTGGTGGTATGTCGCTGTGGCTGATGGGACCGGATGTGGTGCTCACAGCACGAACACAAAAGATAAGCGACTACGTACGCCTTGTCCTCGGGGCACGTCGAAGGGGGAGGGGGTGGAAGCAGGGGTGCAGATTCCGGTCAACAGAAGGCGTATCGTGGAAGTACAGTATGTATGTACAGTATAGTTGGCGCGCAGTTTGCAGTAGTGATGTTTCTCCGGCTGTGTAGCGAAACTTTGTGATCGGATTCAGTTCCGATAAGAGTAGAGGTGGTAGATGTAGAAGTTGAAAGCGGAAGAGGAAAAAGGATTGTTGGGGTGTTGGACTCTGTATATATCTTTTCCGCTCTTTTCCCACTTCAGATACTTTCGGTGTGTACGAGGAGCACGCACAGTAGAGTAATCGTCGCAAGGGGTTAGAGTGACAGTGAGTGGCCAGATGTCGATGGTGGGATATTGGTGCTGGGGTGCTGGGCTTTTCGTATTCGACCGCTTTTTGTTAGTATTGCTAGTAGTGTAGTTAGACTAACTACTCCAGTACGGATAGTATGGCGGTTAGACGAGTAATACGGTCGAGTAGGCCGAGTAGTATGGTTGATGCATGGTCAGTATCCGTAATTATATGTATGGATGTTGCGATCAGCCCGCAGCTAAGAGAGGTACTTGGATGTACGGAGTAATGTAATAGGGTACATCTAGTAATCGTAATGCTTTTCTTTCCCCTCAACCCAACCAAGCTTATCGGCAGAGCAACACGAGGGAGCTGAAATTGCGAATGTAAAGTATAATGTAAGTAATGAGTAATGCGGTTGGTTGGGGTTCGCCTTATATGTATGGGGTAATGACAGATGGCAGCAGTAGCAACAGTAGCAGCAGCAGCAGAGTATTTTCAATTACAGAATTACAGACTTACAGACTACATACAGATGGCAAAAGGAAGACAAAAGGAAGACAAGAAATGCAGTTAAAATGGAGAGTGGACATATATACCTACTCTATGGGGATTGAAAGTATCCGCTCCCCAACATTAGCAAATCCTTTTCTCTAGACACAACGAGATTACTTTCTAGTTTTTTTGTGGTAGATTGGCAGAGGTCCTAATCTAGCTTACATGGTTGTTTTCGCCGAGAGCGGCATTTTACTGGTAGACCAGGGGGAGCAACAACCCAAATATTACGGTAAGCGCAGAGAAAAGCCCATCCCCTATTTCCACATAAATACCACCCCGTGGAGCGCCCGGCTACACTCCTTTCCCAGAGCAAAGGCTGTTTTGTGGATTCAGCTCCTCTCGTTTGGTACTTGGCGCTGTCCCGGCCGTGCTTGGTATATCGATCGTCATTTCGTCCCCATGCATGGATCCAAGAAGATGAAGCGCCACAAGTAGCTCCCTGTAATTTCCTCAAAATCTTTGCTTCTTCCTCAGTCTGTGACTAAACAGGGAATAGGGCAGAACGATGGGCAGCAAATATACTGTACTACATATCTGATTAGGAAACTGCAGTACCGGGAAGTTGCTGAGCTGTAGCTGCCGGACAAGCAATGGACACGTCTTCCTCTTAACTGCTGTTTGATACAGTGAGGTGGCCAAGCGGTGGCCAAGTTTGACAATGGAGATGGTTGTGAAACGTTTCCAGGATAGTCATGTGACTAGCTCTTCTTGGTAAGACAAAACCTGAATCTTGGGTTCACTTGCGCCATGGGGACCGGCAGTAGATACTTCCGGCATGATGATGAGCATGTCTCGGTCAACTCGGTGGGCTTCGTGGGACGGAAACGGGGGTGCGAGGGAGAGCAGCATGGCAAAGCGGCAACGGCTCGGCGAAGGGACAAGTCCATCATTCTTTCCTTTTCAGCCGCCTTACCCTTTCCACGTGCAGAGTAAGCATACAAAGAAAGGTGGCGCCTATTGTATTGTATAGTACAGTGCAGTTGCACTGTACTATACGTACTATAGTGATATTACACTCTAATGAGCCGGCAATAACAGTTCTCGAATAACATCAGTAAGATCGATCTGTAATTTGGGAGCTGCTTCGTCACGTGGGAATGTCACATCTCTGTAACAGGCAGTTCTCGACCAAGTAAGGCCGGAACACACAAAGAATAGCCTCCAGCCTCTATTTCTGGCTCCTCGAATCCTTATTCGCCATGGTCTAGCCACTCCTACTCCCTATACTGTGTATGATGAGCATGAAAGTCTCGCGGCCAATCATGTACCTCCGTTGACCTGTCATGGAGAATCGACAGCAAGCATGGGCTAAATGTTCGGGCGGCTAAGCGCCAACCATTGGTCCCTCCCACATCCCGTTAAACCCCATACAGATGGCCGGCGCGTATGTCGACCTCACCTCCTACAATCAGCGTCAACAACACGGCCTGATGGAGGGCCTGGTAGCCACTGAGTACGCGGCGATTGTCGCTGCGTGCTATGGATAGAATAAGTATGGATCAGGTGGGACAAGTCGCTCCATTCCTCCCTCTCATACCTAGCTAGAGCGTAAACGCGTCCAAGGGATTTCAAAACCGTGACTCCGAACGCCATTGCTTGCTCTTTCATCTCTCTCCTCTTAAAACTTCACTCCAGTCTTTGTTGCGTGGCCTTGTTACGAGTCGTACTCTTTCTTTCCTTTCCTTGTTTCTGTCCCTGTGTTGCCTCTTTCCGCCTGATCATGGCAAGCCTCAACAAACAATAGCCTGCGACAATAGGAACTCTCCCAATACCTTTCGTTTATTCAATAGCTTTGTTCTCTGGCACGCCTGCCATCTGCCTCGAGACCCCGCTCTTTACTTCAATATATTATCGATACTTGAATCTTCGTTTCAGTCAGACTTAGACAGTCAATTAAAGCATCACTCACACTCATACCGATTCACACGCATTCACTGTTGTAACAACAAACACCACCACGACAATCTGTTTCCCTTACTACATCAAAGCCTTGACTTGCTCCGATAATAGCTCCGCTATCTGCTCAAAGCTCAACCCGTTATTCAAACGATCATATACTTGGAAACCAAGGCCAATATGTCGGACACCACCCGATTACAAGTGGCCCAGCCAAAGGTTGTTGTCAGCTCACATGATGACAGCCAAAGCAACTCATTTGATACCCCCTTTGATGAGTTGGATTGGGATGAAGAATCTCTTGACGAGAACGGCCGTGCCACAAATTTCCCAGACGACAAATCCGACGTATCTCGCATGACACAGTGGCCGACATTTTCTAACTCAGCCGCACCGCCGCCGATGCCAAACAAGCCTCAAATGAAGACTCGGAAGTCAGTAAAGCGGTCTTCGGTCATCAAACCCACGAGGGAAAAATCGAAACAACGTCAAAAGAAACAGAACGAGAGGGCCGGTATTAAGCTCAATACGGACGTTGCACGCCATCGAGCTCTCACTCCAGCAGTTCCACAACCACAAACAAATGCGGCTGGTCCGTTACCTGTGGCAGAAACTGCTCGGTTTGTGGACCTGGCTGCACTTCAATCTCTTGAGAGTCGGGCGGCTCCAAACAATGGAGGATTTTGGAAGAATCTCCTTGGCAATGCACCAAATCCTCCACCAGCGGCGCAACAAATATCCGATCAGCAGGGCAGTTATAACGAGGGCGCTGCAGCAAAGGCTGATCCCATTCCTGGATTTGCGAACCGCAGGGCAAAAGACTTAAAGCCTCCTTCACTGACCATGGAAGGAGATCTATCCCCGAACGATAGGCCTATTGTTATCGGAATATCGATACCGTCAGCCAGCCTGCAACAACATGTCACAAGCCCACAAACAGCTGGCTCGGATACTTCTAACATTCTAAATTGCTACGGATCACAAACCCCTAGAGAAAATGCTCCAGAAACACCAGTCATTGTCATAACTCCAGCCGAAGTGTCATATTGGTCCCCAATCAGTGCAAACACAGTGACGCCACAGTCAAGGAGAATTGCGTCAAGTCTATACTCACGACCCGCCAGTTATTCCCATACCTCAAACCAAGAAGAGATCCCCCCCATGCCTCAAATAGCGCCACATATGCTGAAAGGCCCAAAAGCTGGAAGGGAATCAGTCGGGACTATCTTCGCCGAAGACGAGGACGATGACGAGATTTTTTCTGCTCGACCCAAGAAGCTAAGAATAGGAACAGGAGCTATTTTGGAAGAGGATGAGCAACAGATATTGACAAGGAAAAATCGCTCCGCATCTGATGGCAGTGAGAAGAGACCCAGGAGCATGCTTTCGCCGAATGACCGTAGGACGTCGACTGGCTGGTGGAATACCATTCTCTCACCATTTTTGGCTCGATCCAACACGGTAAACTTCCCGCCAACTGCCAGACAAGGAGAAAGCTCTCCGGTTCCGGATATGGCGACACCCGACACAAAATCTGGCAACGGCGACTTCCGCTTTTGGGAGAAGGCTCTTTCACCAAAATCACCTTTGTCTTCAACTACTATCGCGTCTGATGACTGGTGGGACAATCGAAATACCATGGATGGAACCCCTAAGTGGGATGGAACAGACTCAAAGTTCAAAGATGGGATTTACACCTACAAAGCAGAAGAATCGTACGGGACACTTCCTTTGGCCCTCTCACGCAGCACTCGGGCCGCAGCAACGGCGAGCCGCCAACAGCAAAACCTGAATGTGAATACCAACACTGGAACGGGTGAGCTTCAAAGAGATCAGTCTTTGGCAGTGCGGTCAGACCGAGATTCGATACTCAGCCCAGCTGACAGAGAAGCCCCATTCATGCTCGATGACCCATCAATAACATCTGTGGATCGTTCAGCTACGTCTACAAGTACTGGCAACCAGCAAACCCCTCCTCAAAGCTCAAGCACTGCGCCGCCAGTCATGAACAACACATCCACAACTACACAGTCCCAAGCTCGCGGGCAATCGGATAATGCACCACAGGTTGTCACTCCTGCTGCTCCCCCGCCATACTCTCCACCACGACCAGGGTTTCCTAAATATGGAGCTGTCTACCCTCCTGGCCATAGTTCCTCTGCCCAGCAACCTCAGTCCCCTGGACCACTCTCCCCTGGCCTGCAACAAGCAATGTCATCAACCGGCGCTATTGCACTGACGGATGTCCCACTGACCCCCGCTACACGAAGGGTTATCAACCTAAATTCGGGTTACCCGACTTTGCCACCGCCAACGGTCAACCGACCAGTAAACCCAGTGGATCTTGAGATATCGTCAGAAAAGGCGCGTAAAATTGATGCGAAACGCCGGAGACACGAGAAAGAAGAGGTTGTAGCCCGTAAGGCAGGTGGACTATGGCGCGGACGAGGATGCATTTCCAACAGAGGCTGCTATGGAAGAACCGGGCCTGAAGGTCGAAAACGGAGGAGATGCTGGCTTGGCGTGATTTTGGCGCTGGTTGGGCTCACGGTATTAATCGTCGCTCTTGCGACTCAGCTGCACAAATCTACTCCAAGTGCTGAGATTCCGTCGCAGTGGGTTAACCTGACGGTGTTTCCACCGATGTATACCGGTGTTTCAATGATATCATCCACATCAAACAATGTGGCTAACACAGGCTGCGTATACCCGAAGACTATCTGGAGTTGTGCTCTTCCGAAAGAACTTCAAGCGTCGGTTGCCCCGAGCAGCCCAACCCAGCCAAAACTGAAACTTTTCATCCAGTGGGATAACAGCAGCGCTGCAAATGCGACCTGGGGAGGTCCTACCGGGAATGCAGGACGTAGGTCTGTCGGCAACGCAGTCAATGCTAGCCAGTTCTTGAAGCGTCTAGCACTGAAGGCCAGGGAAGCAGTCACGTTCTCGCCCTCACCTGCAGCGCCCAGCACTGCAGAGCAAGTTTTCTTAGGAAATACCACTGATGGTATTGTATCCGACAATAAATCCGGGGAGCGGACACCATTCTACATCACCTTGCTCGATCCCCAAGCCGCCAACAAAACCTCCGCCAAACTATCAACAAGACAAGCAAGCGGAAACGTGACCACCGAATTCCCCGACTTCTCCAAATCGATACCCGCCCCAGAGCTGAAGGCCGACGGCACCGCCGCGGCTGCAAACCTGCTCCCAACACCTGAGCAGCAGCCTCTCAAGCTCTTCGACCGCGGGCTTGCCACCGAACACTACGGGTTCTACAGCTACTTCAACCGCTCCATCTTCCTCAAGTCGACTGCACTCCTCAACGCAACGAACATGGGCGATGGCGAGGTGCCAGATGATCTCAACGGCGGCTGTGCAGAATCAGAAGCGCGCTTCCGGTGCACATGGTCGGAGACCCGCTTCCTGGTGCAGATGTGGACGAAGAAGGATGCCAGCGCTTTACTGCTCAACTCCACGGCTGCGTCTAGCAGCAGCAGCGGGACCGTCACTACTACGATTCTAGGGGAGAACCCGGATTTCCCATATCCGGTCACTATCACGACTGATCGGCACGGCGGCGATCCGACGAAGAAGGGGGTGTATTGTTATCAGATTGATGAGAGGGAGAAGGTTGTGGCGGGGAGTGGGCAGATTAGGTTGGAGGTTAGGGACTTTGGGGGGACGTTGATTAATAAGGCGCCGAGTGTGTTTGGGAGTTCGGGGAGTGATGCGGCGCTGGGGGGTTATGATGGGGGGAATTCGGGGTGTAGTTGTAAGTGGGCGAATTGGCAGCCTGTTGTTTGAGATGGGTGTTGTGGGAGGGGAGGGTACGGGAAATATTAGGAAATGGGTACTGGGAGAATGAGAACTGGGAAAGGAAATGCGAAACGAGAACTGGGAAATGGGAAATGGGAGACTGGACAGGGGCGTTATATTTGATGCATTACCCGGGGCATAGCATATTAGATGGTTAGGTATATACCTGTACGAAAAATCACATGATGTTTGAATACCCATGAATTAAACTGGCCTCTGCAGCATTGTCATTGTCCTGAGATTCGTTTCATAAGTTCCTCCACAATTTTGTACCCGTATTCACCCCAGACAATCTAATATGTCGGTATGCCGTCGATCTGCACACAAGCCGCCCCGGCCAGTCTGGAAACGCCAACACCTCCCATGCATTATCTACTCCTCCTAATAAACTCCAGCATTAATCGCACCTCCTTGTCATCTCGACAGTCCTCCCCTCACAATCCAAGACATCGTCCATTCATCCATCTATCCATCATACGCCCTGTGCTTATTAATCTCATTCAACAACTCCTGCAAATCGTCATCCGTGATCTTGTCCGCCAAGCTAGGCACCAGCGTCTTCGCCTCCTCCGCCAGCTCGCAGCACAAACTCCCCAGCTGCGCGCGCTCAAACTTAGCCAGCTCCTGGTGCGCAGAGAGAAGGCGCTCAACGGCTTCGACGTTCTCCTTGCGCTTGAAGCGTGCGAAGTGGTCGAGGTATTCGAGGGTCTTATTGAGCATCCTATATCGCACCCATGTTAGCCCTTATCCCCCCTTTCTTCTCCGTCTTCCCATCTCCGTGTTGGAAGTAGGGGTTCGGCAGTAGGAAGGGGCAACGCACTCGCTATCATTGACTCTCTTGGAATCCTTGTCCGCCTTGCGCTTCGCGACGAGGAAACTGATGACCAGCGCCGCTTCCGAGTGCGTCAGCGCGTCCACGTCCTGGAACTCGCCGAGCTTGAGCTCTGCACCCGCTTCTTCGTCGCCCTGGGGGGGCGCGCGCTTGCGCATCGTTTGCGCGGCGTTGGTGGACATGATGGGCGGGGTGGAGGGGTTCGAAAGGTCGGGGTGGATTGGGGGGTTTTGTCGGGTCGTGGTGGATGGTTTTTCCGTGGGTGGTTTGTTGGAAGTGCCTAAGAGGGAGGAGGAGAGGTGATGGTGAAGTGGGCGTGGAGTGGAGGTGGGAGGCGTGTGGTGGAAGGAAGCGGGCGGCTGTTGTTTCTTTATCTCGTCGTGGTGAGGCTGCTAGATTTAATCCCTGCAAGACGGGATCCGAAATCTGGGGTAGACGCGGCGGGTGGTGGTCCCTCTATCGCCAAACGACGAAATAGCTCCCACGCCATGCGCCGATTGACTGGAAACACTCTATGAATGCACGATCTTGACGACTGCCTAATGATCGGATATTATAAGTGTTGGAAGAGCTCGTAATAGCTATTGCGGGAGTTGAATCGTACGTTGGGAGCGTGAGCGGGCCGGAGGAGTCGGTCAAGCCGCTGCTATGTATGCACCCCTCTCTCCCCCACTCGCCTTTGGCAGCATGGGATATCGTGGATGTGCAATGCTTACGAGTGGTGCAGGGTCGTCTTTGCGCTCTTTATTGTCAATAAGGCTGGTAGTTTGATCTACCAGCGTGATTTTGCCGAGGGGTTGCAGAAGCTCAGCACGAACGAATACATTATCCTCGCCGGCACATTCCACAGGTACGCCTTCACGTCCCCTCTCAACTATGCTTCTCTCGCACAGTTCCCAGCATCTCTGCAGTTTGTATTTCAGCAAGCTAATAATCACGTAGTGTCCACGCCCTCACAACCCGTCTACACCCCCTGCAACACAACGCACCCCGCGGCTCATTACTCGACCGTCCAGACCCGCCCTCAGGCATCGAAGTCCTGGAAACGGAGAACTTCCGGCTGCAGTGCTTTGAGACGCTAACGGGGACCAAGTTCCTGATATTCACGGAGCCGACGCAGCAGAATGTGGATTCGATCCTGAAAAGGATCTACGAGTTGTACGCGGACTACGTGATGAAGAACCCATTTTACCAGGTCGATAACCCGATTAGGTGCGAGGTGTTTGATCGAAAGCTGGTGGGGTATGTGAGGCCGTTGAATCATAAGTAGGGGGATGGTGAAGTGGGAAAGGGGGTGATGATTGTTGGGGATTCTTGGCGTTGAGGCTGGATCATAAGGGATTACAAAGTAGAACGAGGATACTATTATAGACTATACGGTAAAGGTGGAATAGCAACACGGTTGGGAACTACAAAGGAATCAATCCACAGAGGTGATCAGAGCGCCTGGCCATCCTCCATTCATATGATATCAGTTCTAAAGTACATGCCGAACGCCCCCTGCAATGCCCATGGAAATACCGTCTACTCTATGCAGTATCCATCTTATCCGGGTCATCCTTCTTATCGTCCTTCTTGTCCCCCGATCCGGACGCCTCGCCGTTATTATCCAGCAAAGGCTTCGACTCCTCATTCTCTTCTGATATCCCAGGCATAGCCTCGTTCTTCTTCTCCTCCGCCTCCCTCTGGCGCTTTTGCCTCGCCTCGTCCTCCTCCATACTCATGCGCAGAGCGAGCGCGAGCTCGGGATCCGCAGATGGGTCGAAGCCGAATTCGAAGCCCCCGGCACCAGCTCCGCCGTCGCCGCCAGCTCCACCTCCACCACCGCCCGATCCATCGCCGTTCAGGATGGGGGAGGCGATAAGCTGGTCGCTCAGCAGCCCTGGGCCAGGTGGGATGATGGTCAGGTGCGATCCCTCTCCGCTCTTGACGTTCTCGTTGAAGGCCTGGAGCTTCTTGGTCACGTCATCATCGATGTCACCGAACGCGATGAAGTCGATCGACACGGCGTGCTTCTTCATCTTCTTGGCCAGCTTGACGAGGCTCTTCTCATCTTCTGCGATGGGGGAGCAGGTGAATACGATTATGCGCATGCGTTGTGTGTTGTTCTGGCGATGCTTGAGTGCAAGCTGGGACAAGTTAGATCGCAGCGCTGCACATAGATGCGAGAGGGGCGAAACTTACACCTGCTATTTGGAGACCAGTGGCCAAATGTGACGTCCCTGAGATCTTGCTCTTTGTCCTGTGAAGTCCTTCCAAGATCTTTCCGTGGTCCGTCGTCAAAGTCACCAAAACCTCTGGGCCCTTGCCACCCATGCTCATCAGGCCAACTGACGACTCCGGGTTGCCTTGTGTGACGGCTGAGAAGACCATAGAAACAGCATCGGCTTGCGCTTCGAATCGTGTGGGCGTGTAATCTCCGTTTCGACTGCTCTCACTGTTGTCCACCACCACCATCACTGCTTCGAGAACCATTCTGGCGGTTTGTTCCAGGCGAAAGAGAGATGAGCAGTATCAAGTTTTCGAAGAGTAGTATCTTGATGTAATATCGCCTGTTGATATTATCTTGCAGTTGTGTTATTGGAGAGAGCTTGGGTTGTTGGGGTTGTTAATGGAGCTGTCTGATGTTGCGGCTCCAGGCAAGGTGGACCACCCTTGTAGCTGACGAACTCGCTTGTGCCTTCTGTCCCCGTCACGATTACAAGCTCCGGGGTTTGTTTACCTCGCGAATCTCCTCCACTTCCACATCAGGACCCCAATAACCAAACTAACCCACAATTGTTTACAGATACTCAGTCAATTCACGCGCCTTTTCAGATAATTTGCTCGCTGGCTTTGATTTAAATCAACTACACACCAAAATATGGCACCTACGCGCCAGCGAAAGCACGGGAAGTCAACAGAGTCGGAGTCTTCAGTCGATGCGATGGACTTCCCAGCGCCTCCCCAGACCATACCGACAAAGTCGAGTACACCAACGAGGACACCAATAAGACGGAGCCCTACGAAGAAAGCCCCAAGGGGGCTCACTGCGAATCAGAAACAAGCGCTGCTTGATAACCTTCAGCTCGAGAGTAAGTTACAAACGCGGATTATGTGCACCTTGGATCGCGGACTTTGCTGACCGATATCCATAGTCACTGAGCGTGCCAGAAAGCTTAGGGCTCAGTACATGCTTCAGGCGCAAGGCCTTCGCACCAGAATTGAGATCAGAGTCAACCGCATTCCCACAGGACTCCGCAAGGCGAAAATGGGCGATCTCCTCTCCAAATACAATGAGGCGAAGAGTAATGCCATCTTACCAGGGATGACAGCGCGAAATATTGGATCGCCGTCCAGAAACCTCCTCCAAGAGAACCAGAGAAACGCCCGCAACAGCCCCTCGCCCATGCGCCAACTGAAACGCCACAGGTAAGCGTGCTCTACATTGGGTACTTAAGAAAGTGCTAACAATCTCCAGCGGCGACATGATAGACAAAGAAAACGAAGACATCTCCAACCCCAAGAAGCGCACCAAGGCCGTGCCAGCACCCCGTGTCGCTTCTCGCACCAAACAAGCCGACCAAGTCCTCTCGCCCCGTTCCGCAAACTCCCGCAACGCGCCACAGCCACGATCCCCCATCCGGCCGCCGACCAGCATGGCGCGTCCGGCATCACCAGTCAAGCTACTGCCCCCTGGTGGTGGAGCAAGCTACCTCACAAACATGGTTGAGAAGGCGAAATCGAGCCGCGCGGCGGCGACCGGAGCTTCGAAGACGGGTACTTCCGCTGTGGGTAGGCCGAAGAAGGCGGTAGCTGCTGCGGCGCCGGCGCCGGCACCGAGAGCGCGTCGAGGCAGACCGAGCAACAGCAGTGAGGCGAGCGATGCGAGTGCAAGGACTACGATTGTCAACCGGGCTCCTGCGGCGAAGAAGGAGCCGGCTAAGAGGACGGTTATGGGGGCTCTGAAGAGCATGGGTGCGAAGAAGGCGGCTGCTGCGCCTGCTGCGTCGAGGCCGGCGCCAGGTGGGAGGGTCTTGAGGAATAGAGGTGCTGCGTAAGAGTGTTCGGAGCTATGCAACCTCTCGGCTTCGAGGATCTTTCACCCGCCGAATAAAACAAGCATCAAGCTGTTGGACCTACTAGAGGCATAGAGCCAAAGACGTCAAGATGGTATTGATTCTCCGCCTCTTTGAGGCGGGTTGTAGTCTACCATCAACGACGACTCGAGATGGACATGACATTGATTCCCCACATTCATGGGTTGTAGTCTGTCATCCGCTGATTCTCGCACTGATTATGCGGACAGTGACTGGGGAGGGCTTGGCGAAGGATTAGGGAAGGGACGCGTAAGAGGAGGGAATATCTGTCGATGGACAGGGATATATTGGATATTGGATAAGGGGCTATACGGCCTTGTGTTTTTTTGACTGGGTTAGCGGCAGGCGTTTGGGACGTGGGAGTTAATGATCAGGAGTGGGCATCATGGCCGGCATTCGGTGGATGTGCAACGTAGTAGGGTCGGGGAAAATGAATTGATTCTTGCCTCTCTAATGAAGTTTCTCCCGTTACTACGCGATCTACTAACTCGAGAGTAAAGCGGTGAGAGGTAAAAGGATGCCAGTGGGGTAAGGGCAGGGGGGCCGAAGTAACGGAGACGATAGAGAAGAGTGGACGAAGGGTAGCGAGAGAGGATGGTGGAGGAAGGACATAGGGGGTACAGGGGGCATCAGGGGAGGCACCGGGATATCGAAGAGGGACCATGCGCAATATAATCCTCATGACCAAACTTTTCCCCCGCTCAAAGTTGGAGAAACCAACTTTCGTTAGCAGAAGCAACCTACGTCAAGTTGCAAGGAAACAGACAGTTTTACGTAGTTCATAAGCAAACGCTCAACTCCCGGGACCTACCATGCACATCACAGCCCATTTAGTACACATCTCTCACCGCATCGCCTCCCCATTCAAAACCAAAAGCTTAGATCCCAACCCAACCCCTAGATTCATTCTTCCCCCCCCTCTATCTACCCCCCAAGGTATGCCCCTCTCCCCCCACCTACGGCCCCGCCCCCGCCCCAGCCCCCTTCTTCTTCTTATCCTCAACCAACTCAATATTATCCCCCGGCACCAAATCCCCATACTTCTCGAGCAAAAAGTCCTCAATCTCCGTACTCACATCGCCCTGGACGACAATCTCCTCCCCCCCACTCGCCGTCTTCGTCACGCTGCTCCCCGTCGCAAACTTCTTCCCAAAGTCCTTGCTGACCTTCTTGAGCTCGAGCCCGAAGGCTTCGAGGCCTGACACGGCGGTCACGTATTTGCGCTTGTTGCGCTCGACGCGCTTTATGGTGATGCGCGAGGCTGCGAGGGCAGAGGCGTGCTTTTGTTCCGCTTGTGCGGCTTTGGCGGCTTTTTTGGCGGAGTCCTTTGTGGCGCGCTTGAGGGCGTCGAGGGAGAGGGTTGAGGTTGCTGCTTCGAGGGCGTCTGGGGGGGGGGAGGGGGTTAGCTTGTGGACTGGGTGGGGTATGGAGAGTAGGTATCAAGGTTGAGGGGAGGTGGAGGAAGTGGAGAGCGGGGAGAGGGGAAAGGGGATGTACCGGCGGAGTAAATCCTCTCGGACATATCAGGATGATTCTCCTCAAGCCATTCCCGGCACTTCTTCGTCGTCCCGCCAAACTCGCAGTACTACCCCACGCACACCTGTCAGCTTATGTCCCATGCCACGCATACCTCCCCGGGTATCTCGGGCTTCTCCCATCTGTCCCGTCCTGTCTCCGTCTCGGCGGTCGATGCGACTTGCGGGGTGTGTGCTAGGGGGGGGAGCATACCTCAGGCGGCAGCGTGCACACTACCAAGTCGTCAGTTTTCACGTACACCAACCAGCAAGGTGGGGAAGGGACGTACCGCCACAATAAACAATATGTCTCCCCTGCGGCTCCAACGGCGCTGTCTCAGTATCTGCCATCGCGATGGCTGTTCGTGGGTTATTGCGTTGGTAGTTGATGTTTGTTGTTTTCGCTAGCAATGGAGGGGTTGACGATGGAGGGGTAGTTGTGGTGGTGCTCGTGTGGTGGATGGTGGCGCTTGGAAGCCAGTTAGAGTCCCTGCTGGGGTGTTGTGTGTGGGGCGCGGTGGTGAGCGTGTGTGGAGGGGGGGGCGGGAAGGCGGTAAAACTGCCGCTGGGCACTAGGGGTGGTGGAGGCGAGCTTTATTTTTTGGTTTCTGTGTGTTGCACTGCGCTGCGGACAAGGGGGTTTAGATTGCAAGTAAGCAGACGGTGGTCATCGTATTCGCGGTTTGAGAAAGGATGTTCAGTTGCAATATAATCGTATATTGGCTCTATCCCCGCGAAACAATCTAGTGGAATCCTTCCGGGCAAACGAACCCTGCGCGTTCCTAAGTAATTGGTGGGAATTTATTGGGAGTCTCCTGTTAGCTTACAAGATGGGGAGTCTGAGAGTTGGATTATGACCTTGTTATGACTGTAAATCCTGGCGCTCTTTTGCCTTTTTATGGTTATAGTGCTTAAAGCTATTTAGGCATAAGCTTACACGCTTGGAGCGGAGTAAGCTTAATCTCTCGTTGGCCGCTGGGAGGTGGGCGCTCTCTAGGCCCCCTTGGCCGATGGGAAGGAAGCCGTATACTTACAAGCAAGGTCTGTCTGTCTGAACCTCCGTCGGTGTTCGTAGTTAGCAAGCATCTCAAAAAACCTATAAATCCCCCCCTCTCTTCTCTCATCCTCCCCCCAAAAAATCATCCTCCTCCTCATCCCCATCACCCCAACAACCCTGGCACCACCACCACGCCCTTTCAACCCCCCAACGCAAACATGCACATCCCCACCCCCTTCCTCCTCTCCCTCTCCGCCCTCCTCACCACCGTCCTCGCCTCCCCCCTCGTTGAGCGCGCATGCGCCTACGATGACTGTACTGCCTGTGAGGATTTCTGCTGGAATGGTGAGTCCCCCCCCAACTAATCCCTATACAAGAGATAAGAGAGGAGGTTCTGATGGCAACCTACTAGATATCCCGTGCCCGCCTAACAACAACTGCGGGATCAGCCAGGCGACATGCTTTATTCTGTGTATTGAGACGGGGTGCTGTGATGCTTAGATCAGCCTAGGGATGGGTGGTGGTTAGGCTGGGGGGCGGGGATAGGGGATGGGGGGGATTGGTAGTATAGCTGCAGCTATATCAAACTCGTATTCCTCCCCTAACGATGCTTTTTCCCCGCTTGCTCTTAAAAAAAGTGAATACCCCATTCCTGCCATAACAACCACCACCAACTCACGCTCATCTACACCAACCACTCACACCCCCTATCAACACACACCCACCAGCAAGAGGAGATATTTCCATACACCTAATCTACAACCCCCCAACATAGCTACATAGCTAGCTAGGAAGCCCTATTTATTACCCTCCGCATCCCCTCCTCCCCCATCCCCACTTTCGCCACAGCAATTGTAAGTAAGCCCTTAAAAACCCCCCATAAATCCCTCTCCCCCATGTCCCAGTCCCCGCTATCCCAGTAATGCCTCCCCCCCAGTCTCAGCTGCTCCCATCCATCCGCATCCCCATTTTACCCGTCCAAGTGTGGAGAATGCCCCTTGCCCAATCCTACCGTTAATAATACAACAACACCCCCCCCACCCCGAGCGACCCGTTCTTGCCGGGTCACACCAATAAAACGCCGATATACCACGCAACATCCTCCTCATCCCGCATCATGTAAGCAAAACCTCTGTGAGGCATTGCCCCTCTTATATCCGCTCCCCTACCACCCTGTCCCCATCCATCTACCCCGTCCCCCCCTGACGTAAAAAATTCCCACTCCGGGGGGAAATTCCGCGGCGGGAACGGTCAAAACAAGCCAATGGCGGTGTGAAAGCAAGCCCCTCAGCCTCGGCCGGGGGTATGTGCGCCCATGAAGACGCCGTCGCCGAAGCCAGTGCCGGAGGCGGGATCCATCTGCATCTCCGGGGCGTTGGCGTCGTAGACGCCCGGGAAGTAAGGGAGGTTGGGGTCGACGGCGCTGCCCATCTGGACGTACTGGTCCCAAGCGGCCTGGTGTTCGTTAGTTGTGTTCTCACGGAAATAGAACGGCCACACCACATAGCCGGGTTATAGCAAACTCATTGTAAAAGAAATGAAAAGCAGGGAAATGGGAGAAAGAAAAAAGAAAAAAAAGAACAAGTCCACTCACCCAGTCCAAATTATCAGGCAAATCAGTCAAGCTCGCCCCCCCCCCAACCCCCCAATACTGCCCCATCTCCCCCCCCGCCACCCCCTCCATCGCGCCCCCAAACCCCTCCCCCACCGACCCCCACCTCCCCGGACTCGGCGCAAACGCCTGCGCCGCCGCCACCCCCCCACTCGACAGCATCCCCAGCGTCATCGCCGCCGAGTGCTCCGGATGCATCTCCTCGTCGACCTCCTCGCCCCCCTCGCCCTGCTGCTGCGCCTTCAGCTTATCCACCATAATCCGCAGCACCTTCGCCCCCTTATACGCCTCCATGCTCGTCGCCTCGTCGCCCTCCCAGATCGCCAGCGCCGTCTCCAGCGCCCCCAGCATATCCGCCCTCTCCTCCCTAGACCAGAACGCGCGCGCCGCCGCACTGCGCCCGTCGTGGTTAAGATCGAGCGACACGATCATCGCGCCGAGCAGGAAATCGTTCTTCTGCAGCGCCGTCAGCCGCCACATCACCTCTCTGATCCGGCCCCCCGGCTGCGCTTCGCGGTGCAGCGTCGCCTGAATGCGCAGCAGCGCCATGGCGGCATCGACGGACGCGCGGCGCGAGAAGGCGTACCGCGGGTTCGTGCGCGCGCGCGCGATGAAGCGCCGGTGCAGCACGCAGATGGTCTTCTGGTGCAGGACCTCGAGGTAGAAGCGCTGCAGGATGAGGGAGGACGGGTCGAGGGCCGAGTCCTCGAGGGCGCGGAAGCGCAGGTGCGGTTCCATGGTCTGGCGCGCGGAGCGGACGCGCGCGTCCCACTTCATGATCGTGTCGTAGGAGGGTTGGGGGGCGGAGACGGACTGGGTTTCTTCGATTATGGCGCCGAGGGTGAGGACGAGCCGGCCTTTGGCGAGGATGGAGGACATGGGGGTTGCTTCGGTGGGGGGGCGGGAGGGGGGGAGCGCGGTGGAGGCGGTGCTGAATTCGTCGTCGAAGATATTACGTGGGAATTGCGTATCGCAGTCACACGACTTGACGATGCTGGGGAGGGTGAGCTGGGCGGAGAAGACGATGTCGATTTGGCGGACGAGGAGCCAGACGCGGCGACGCATCTCGGCTTCGTAGGGGGAGACGCTGCTGAATTGGGAGGCGTCGCGGTGGTAGCCCACTGGGGGGTGTTGTTAGTTTATTTTCTTAAAAAGAAAAGGGGGAAGAATGGGGAGGGGTACTTCTCATCGCCAGCTGCACGACTGTCCCCACGACGAGATACAGCCCGAAATCGACATCGAGTCTAGTATTGTACTCGGTATGTATATACAGCACCAGCGTCTCGACCGTATAAACATTCGGCCTCGTATAATCACTCGCCCCCAGCGCCTGCACCGTGCGCCCCCTATACTCGGCCGCCAGCTCGCCCGTCCTCCCCTTCCACTCGGGCGGCTCATCCCCCACCTTGCTATAGCTCTGCATCGCCAGCGTGAGCGCCGCATACAGCAAGCCCACCCACGCGAGGCTCTGGCTCTTCGGGTCCGCGAAGAAGGCCTCGAGCCGCTCGTGGAACGTCTTGTGGTGCAGGATCTGCACGAAGGGGTCGAGTGAGTTGAAGACGCGCGCGACGAGCTTCTCGATCTTGGCGCGCGGGGGGAGCCCGGCGCGCAGCTCCGTCTCCGTCGCGGGCGCGAGGCCGGGGAACACGAAGTCGGGAATCCAGCGCGCGGCGCTCGTGGCGGCGACTTTCTTGTACTGGTTGTCGAGCTCGCGCTTGTGGTTGGTGAAGTAATTTCGGACTTCCGCGATCTGGAATATTGTCAGCCTCGCCCATCCAACGCTATAAACCCACTCCACCACAGAACCAAGGCAGGGACAGGAATCGGGGGGGAAGAGAACTCACATCATGTAACACAAGATGCCAATGCGAATCCCCAATATACATCGACTTCTCCGTCTCCGCATCCACCTTAAGCACCCCAAACGAGTTCGCCACAGCATCCACATCGCTCTCCCCCTCCCCCTCCTCCTCATCATCCTCCTCCTTGATCTTCCCCATCTCCCCATCCCCCAGATCGCCCCCATCCTCCACCGCCGTGCTCGTCGCCGTGCTCCCGCTCCGCTCGCTCGCCACCGCCGCCACCGCCGCTGTTGGACCCGGCGCCGACGCCCCGTTCGTCATTAGCGAGAGCACTAGCCCTTCCAGCCGGTCGATGCGGTTCTGCATGTCGTCTGGCGAGGAGCCCGCGGGGGCTGCTTTGCGGCGTGGACCGGGGGCGGCGTAGGCGCACCCTGCTGCGTCGCCGCGGCGGATGCAGTTCTCGCAGGGGATGGAGCGGTTGCATTTTAGTCTGTTGGTGGGGATGTTAATTTCTGCTTCAAAAAGTACCGCGGGGGTTGGGGGAGGAGGTGGAATGGGGGAACGAGGGGTCGGAGCGGAGGGGGGAAATTATGAGACAAAAACAAAAACGAGACCTGGCGGGGAGAGAGGCAGAAAAAGACGCACTTCTTATGCCGACAAGACACGCATGACAGGGGAACTCTATTCCGTTTCCTCACAACGCGATACTGGTTATCCGGGGAATTGCCCGTAGACGACCCCGTGGAAGGGGGCGTCGGCGACATGGCTTCTGTTTTTGTTGTGTGTATTTCTCGTCCCAGTGCGGTCGTATAGATAGGTATGCGCTGATGCGTGTGTTCTGTGGCGCAAGGGGTTTCTGAGGAGTTGTAGTTGGTGTATATGGCGTTTGGAGAATGCGCTTTCTTCTCTCGATTCTCGGTGTTTGCGCGCGATGGATGCTTGTGTTGTGTTGCGTCGTAGTGCGGGCGCAAGGCAGATGCGCTACGTTTCCTCTCTCCCTCTCTTATCGGTGAGCCCAGGGTCTAATACGTATGCGCCCGTCGATCGTCAAGTCTACCAAGTCCAAATCCACGATCTCTCAAATGCCGTCGTAGTAAGTCGTATCGTAAAGAACTCTGGACAGGATAGTAAGAAAGGAAGGATCAGTCCCCAACTCCAAATCCTCCCACCGCCGCCGTCGTTATTAGCTCAGCACCGCACCCACCACCGCCGCACCCACCCCGTCAGATCGCTCAATCCCACACTGCTCCCCACCAGCCACTCCTCGCGCCAGGCCCCCAACGGCTAGCGTCCCGCCTCTGAAGAAAGACCAGTAATTTGTCAGCACGAATCCCCGCACTACTCTATAGGATTGGGGCGCTCGTCCAATCCCACACCGGGTTTGGGGGGGGGGTGTGATTACATGTGCAGTTTGATGACGTCCCCTCTTTTTGCTGCACGGGCACGGAACAAGTGTGTTTGGTCTTTGGCTTAGGGTCGCAGAGGATGGAGAAGTGAGTGAGTCATCTACGGTTATCGATTTGTTTTATTGAGGGGTTAGGGATGCTCTAGTTTTACTTGTTTGGTGGGCGAGTAGGGGAAGGGGAATGGGGAGGGGCTTAACGCCGTGCTTATCGCCGGGGGGGGACGGGTTGGAGAAAGGTGCGGTGGTGGTGGTGGTGGTGGTGGGGAGGGGAGGGTAACGTGATTTAGAGCGTGGACGGGATTTATATAGCCACCGAGGGAACGTTAGGGGGTTATAGGATTATAATGTATTGAGATTCCTATATTTACTGTAGAACCTGTGGAGAGTATTGTATTTCTAGGGGGTTATAGCCGGGATGTCAAATTGATATGGCACATTTTATTAAATAAGTTTAATAAATAAAATAAATATGATAAAAATGGATATTACAGTCTATGGGATTTTTAAGACGGAAAAAATTATCTCATATCATATTAGCATAACAGAGCATATCTCATCACACTATATCAGCCATAGCAATAGACAATATCAGTATACAAAAACAACGAAAGTGGTATTAATTGCGCGCGACTCTGTCTCCTACACTCTCTCTCCACCATTGGGTAATATCGCCGCGGTATACTCTGAAAGCACGAAAAATAAGAACAACAAAAATGACCGAGTGGGTATCCGTCCATCCATTCCATCCATTCGTTCCGTCCATCCATCCATCCATTCCATCCGTAAACCAATTACCTCCCCATCCCAACCATCGTCTCGTCGTCCCATTACCCCATCCCCATCCATCACCGCCGTCGCAGTCGTCGAGGGGGTAGCGTCGCAATCTCAAGTAGACCAAGCTAAACCACCCCCCGTTAGCACATCTCTCCTCACATATGCTCAATAACTTCCGCCCTCATAGCCTGAGAAAAATGCGGGTCCGCACCTCCAAAATCCGCCTCCCCCCCCTCAGCCGCGATCCTCTTCCCGCCATTCGCCGCCGACCCTTCGCCCACACTATCCGCCATCGCCATGGACGCCACATTCGACGGCCCCGGCAGGAAAATAACCTTGCTATTCGCGCTCTTAGCCATCGCCTGCATCGCCTCCAAGTATCTAATCTGCATAGCAGGCGCCGAGGACAAGATATCCGCAGCCTGGCGCATGAGCTTCGCGCTCTCCACCTCCGCGCGCGCAGCGATGACCTTGCTCTCTCCGATACGCTTGGACTGCGCGGCCATGGACAGCGAGTCCTGCAGCTCGTTGGAGAAGATCATGTCCTTGATGAGCATGCTCTCGACCTTGACGCCCCAGCCGGCGGCGACGTCCTCGATGATCTCGCCGATGGACTGGGCGATCTCCTCGCGGCGCTCGATGACGTCCTGCAGGACGCGGGCGCCGACCACGTGGCGGAGGGTGGTCTGCGTGCGCTCGATGAGGGCTTGGCGGACGTTGGAGATGCCGAAGGCCGCTTTGTGGGGGGAGGTGATGTGGTAGTAGATTACGGAGGTGAGGTGGAGGGTGACGTTGTCTTTGGTCATGCAGACTTGTTTGGGGACCTCTGTGGGGTTGTTAATAGGCTGTATCCAAGAATCCCAGTATCCCAGTACGTTGATATTCTGACGGGGATGGGGGGGGTATGCGGAATGGAAGGGACGTACCGACTATCTGGATCTTAACATCCACCTGAATCAACCTCTCACTCAACGGATTAATCTTGACCAACCCCGGATCCACCGCCCTATAAAACCGTCCAAACTTAGTCACCAACCCCACATTCCCCTGCGACACGGGCTTATACGGGTTGGGACAGATAATACAGCACGGGATGGCGCCAAACGTGCCCACGCAGTTCCCGAGCGTGTTGATCATCGACCCATACCACCCGTGCGTGCCCTGCTCGCTCTCGCCCACCAGGTTCTGCGCGTACGACGGCTGCAGGTCCTCGCGCCGGGGGGGCTCGACGTTGATGAGGGGGGCGTTGTGGGAGCCGATGTTGGCGGGGCGCTGGTAGCCGGAGCCGTTTTGGGAGGGCTTGGTGATGTCGGAGGTGGTGGGGGGGGCGAGGGGGGCGGCGGAGGAGTGGGTGTTGTCGGACATTGTTGGTTCGGGCTGGTTCATCAAAGGGTGGTTGGTTTTTGTTGGAAGGTGAGAGTGAATTGGATTGTGTGAGTTGTTGGTGATGTGTTGTTTTGTGGAATGAATCGGGGTATAAAAGTCTCGTCGTGGATGAGATGATGTATGATATGATCTGATACCTGGTGGGTGGGGGGGGGGAACTGGGGGACTTAAGTAGTGGTGGTGTGTGAAGGTTGCTGGTAGCTGGTTGCTGTGTCGAGGGAGGCCAAGCAGCCAAGAAGTGATTGGTGGTGTGCAGGGGGGGGTGGTAGGGATGGGTGGTAGGGATGGGTGGCAGCCTTGTGTGGTGGTGTTAGTGTCACTCCATACTGGATGGTCAGAGTACCTGTTTGGGAAGTAATGTGCGGGGAAAGCTCTATCCGTGGTGGCTCTGATGTGTCTTTGGTGTGTCTTGGTGGTCTCTTGGTGGCTTGGGGGGTACAGGGAGTGGAGGGAGAGTGGAGAAAGGACCGTTTGCCGTTGCCGTCGTATGCGGATAGCGACCCCTAATGCCGTCAAGTACGAAAGTACGAGGGTACGAGCATCTCCACCCGGGCGAGGCTGTGGGCTGGGAGCTGTGGGTAGGCCGTGGGCTGTGTGTGGTTAACCGCTGACACTGACTGATGCTGATGGGCGGAAAGTACTTCAGCCGTGCCGATGCTTGGGAGAGAATGAGAATGCCTGGGAGTCTGCCGGGGGGATAGGGAGAGAGGTGAGTGGTGAGTGGTGAGTGGTGAGCGGTGACTGGAAGGAGAAACACTGTGGGCAGGAGGAGGAGACGGATAGAGCGGGATGGGAAGGGATGGGAAGGGAGGTAAAGGAAGGGCATGTGTTATAGATGGATATACGGTATATGATGAGTATACGACGGGTGTACGATGCAGGTAGACGTGTGAGATTGTTACTGTTTCCTATTATGTGTATCTGGTGCTGTTCTACAGACAGTAGTAGTACCCCGTCTGTCCTCACTCCTGCCGTGCCTCCATACAAACACACTGACAGCTGTAGGTGGGCGCCGTCAGTCCATCCCCTTCCCCATCCCCATCCCCCCTCCACTGTACAGTGGAGGACGTACCCACAGACCCTCCTCCCCGTACCCATCCCCCCAAGAAACAAACCAGAAACACAAAAAACACCCCCTAACAACACCCCCAACACCCCCAACACCCCTAACCCGTCCCCAAATTGGCCCATCACCACCCAGAAACACAGCCCAAACACCAAGCTCCTTTATTACCAGGCCCATGCACCACGGAACATCCAGCCCCAAACAAAGTCCCGTGCTGGCTGGCTGGATGGATGGGCATGCATCCCTGGTGGCGGTTATGTAACAGAACCTACAGCTTGCAGGGTAGGGGTATGTGATGATCGTGGCTGGGACTTGGCACGGCGGCAGTTCAGTGACGTAGGGTAGGGGTGGTGGTGGTGTGGTGGTGGTGTGGTCGGTGTGTGGTGTGTGGTGTGTGGGATGTGTGGACTGTGATCTGGACCAGACTGTTGCTGTGCCGCGAAGCTGAGCTAAGCTATGCTATGCTACTGATATGGAGATGGGGATGGGCATGGGGAGGGAGAGGAAGAGGGAGAGGAAGAGGGAGAGGAAGAGGGAGAGGAAGAGGGAGAGGGAAGAGGGATTTACGGTAGGAATAGCCTCATACAGACAGCACAGTACCCGGCAAAGATGTTGCCGCAGCGACATACCTCAGTTCACATACCACCCACCGAGATACATTCACTCACCACACCTCACCGTCTCATCACCCTACCCTACCCTACGCGCCAACTATACACCCGCCCAACTTCCAATTCCACCCCAATCCATCCATCACACAATCCCCACTCCTTCCATCCCCCTTCCACCCTCTTTCCCTTCCTGGCCACGGTGGTGCTGCGTGCTGCGCCACCCAACCACCACCACCACCAACCTTATTGCCGCCAAGCCCCCCCCCCGCCAGCCGACCTACCCATCACAACCCCAAGAAGGGAATAGACGAAGCACAGCCCCTGTCTCACCCGTCGATCGGGGCGAGAGATGCCGATGTCGCCGTGCGCGTGATGAGGCTGAGAGGTTGGTGTTGGGCGGTAAGAGTGTGTGTTGTCTCGGTGCCTGGGGAGTCTCGTGTCTGGGTGGAGACGATGGATGGTGAGGTGATGGGGGATCGACAGGCGACAGGGAGGTAGGCAGGGCTGGGCAGGACAGGGCAGGGCGAGGGGGTGGATGGACAGGAGGGACGACGGTGAGATCGGATGAGATGGCAGCGGCTGTACGGTACAGAGCGGTTGTAGGAATGCTAACAGTGGACCCCAGACCGAAAGATACTACCTACCAAGGCTAATCGACACGCTGATCAGAGGATGAGGGCTTAGTTGTGGGGATGGTGATGAGCGAAGGATGGGGAGTAAGATCTTGGCACAGCACAGGCTTCATACTGTTTACATGTGTGCGATGTATACGATGTACGGTATATACGATGACGATGCGGCAAAGCGGCGAAGCGAGCGGTAGGGCTGATCTGAGGGTAGATCTCCGCGGTGGGCTGGGCTGGCTGGCTGGGTACGGTGCCTGGATGGATGTCCGTGGGAGGATGGAGATGGGATGAGAGGCTGGGCTGTGGTGATGGTCGCTGGGGAGTTGGGTGGGGTGAAAGAAAGGCATAAGATGAGCTACTGTGCGGCTGAGATGGCTGTTCCTGTGAGATTGGGTGAGGTTGCAGGCTGCTGTCCGCATCACGTGAAAGCCTTACGCCCTCATTGAGTTCAACCTGGAACTCAATGATTCTCTTGGCTCATATTTTCAACTAAACCTGTACTATATCTTTGGAAAAGAAATATATATATCACTACCTCACGACCAAATCAAAGTCTTCCGTGAAAGTTGAGCGTGGGTTATGCAACTATGCCCAAAATTTAACCTTTACGCGCCAGCCAGAGTCAGCCTTTGAGGCTGAGCACAGACGACATGCTTTTTCGTACAGCGCCACGACTCTTTCAGTCACTCTCACGTTCTACCATCCTTCCTTCCGTTCATGTAGGATAATGGGCAGGCCAAATTGACAATGAGCTTTGGTTTTGGCGTAGGCGATTTCATCGCCGCAATCGAGCTTGCGAACAAGATCCGGAAGGAATTTGTGGGTGCGCCGAGTCAATTCAAGGCTATCTCAGATGAGTGCGTTCGTTTTAATAAAGAATTCGATCTCTGCTGACTATTATATTTTCAAATAGGATCAGGAGTCTCTCGATTGTCCTTCAAGATGCCGAGGTTGCTTGTCCAAACCAAGAGCTTAGCGCCGACCAGAAAAGAGACTTGGAAGACATCGACAAAGGATGCCGAAATGTTCTTAACGAGTTACAACAAATAGTAGACAAAAATAGCGAAGTTGGTACTGAATGTGGGAGTGTCGGCAAGAGAATCAAACGAGGGTGGAAGAGGCTTAATTGGAAGCCGGAAGATATCGACGAGCTTCGGAGTCGTATCAGTACAAACATTGGTTTGTTAAACGCATTCAACGGACGAATTACCCAAGATAATGTGGTCAAGTTAGTGCAGCACCAAGAAGATCAAGGACGTCAAACAGTGCTGAACTGGCTCACCCCCATTGACTTTGCTACACAACAGAGCGACTTTATTAGTCGGCGGGAGGCAGGGACAGGTCAGTGGCTTTTGGAATCCGCAGAATTTCAGGCATGGGTAAAGACCGACCAGCAGGCACTATTCTGTCCAGGAATTCCTGGAGCTGGAAAGACGATTCTCACCTCTATTGTGGTTGACTATCTACATGCCAATTTCCAGGAAGACACGAATACTGGCATCGCATATCTATACTGCAACTTTCGTCGGCAAAACGAGCAGAACGCCGAAGGACTTCTCGCAAGTCTGCTAAAGCAGCTAGCTCACGGCCTATATCCTCTACCAAAGAGCGTGAAATCTCTTTATGAAAGTCACAAGGACAAACGGACGCGACCGTCATTCGATGAAATCTCGAGTACTCTGCAGTCTGTCGCTGCTCTATATCCGAGAAGCTTCATCATTATTGACGCACTTGATGAGTGTCAAACATCCGGTGGCTGTAGGACAAAATTTTTGACCGAGATTTTCGCGTTACAGTCAAAGTTCAGAGCAAATATCTTTTCCACTACGAGATTTATTCCAGAAATTGAAGTACAATTTAAAAACAGTACGCGATTAGAGATCCAGGCAAGCGATTATGACGTGCAGAGATACTTAGATGGCCATATGTCGGAGCTGCCTACGTGTGTTCTTCGCAATATTGAGCTGCAGGGTGAAATAAAGGCTGCAATTGTAAACGCAGTTAATGGAATGTATGTGACTTCGAGCTGTTAGTGAATAATGCTTACTAGTCATAGGTTCTTGCTTGCACAGCTCCACTTTGATTCACTAAAGGGTAAAAGGTCACCAAAGGCTATCCGTACTGCTTTAAAGGACTTGTCAACTGGAAATGATGCGTACGATGTCGCATACAACGACGCTATGGAGAGAATTGAAGGCCAGCTCGCAGGCGAAAAAGAGCTTTCAAAGCAGGTGCTTTCATGGATCACCTTCGCGAGGAGGCCGCTGACGACACTTGAACTTGAGCACGCACTTGCTGTAGAGCTTGGGGAGTTACAATTTGACGAGGAGAATTTGTCTCCAATAGAAGACATGGTTTCAGTGTGTGCTGGACTGGTTACAGTAGATGAAGAAAGCGCTATCATCCGCTTAGTTCACTATACGACACAAGAATACTTCGTACGGACACAGAAACGTTGGTTCCCACAAGCAGAAGCTGATATAGCGACAATCTGTGCTACATATCTCTCGTTCAACATCTTCAAAACTGGCGTCTGCCAAAACGACGACGAGTTCGAAGAACGGCTGCAGTCGAATCCGCTTTACAACTATGCATCGTGTAATTGGGGACATCATGCTCGTAACGCTACTACACTAATCCAAGAAGTCTTTATCTTTCTTGAGAAAAAGCCTCAAGTAGAAGCATCAAGCCAAGTGCTTCTTAGCTCGAAGATTTATCCAGAAGAATCAGGGTATAGCAAACGATTCCCCAGGCAAATGACAGGGCTGCACCTAGCAGCATACTTTGGTGTTGAGATTCATGTTAACGCATTTCATGAGATCAACCTAATGGCTCACCCAAAGGACAGTTATGGCCAAACGCCGCTGTCCTGGGCTGCAACATACGGGCACGAGGCTGTTGTGCAGCTGCTGCTAGGAAACGGCGCTGAGATGGATACAAAGGATACACTGTATGGCCGGACGCCTCTGCACTGGGCTGCAATGGTTGGCAATGAGGCTGTTGTGCAGGTGCTGCTAGAGAAGGGCGCTGAGGTGGATACGATGGATACAGAGTATGGCCAAACACCACTGCTCTTAGCTGCAGAGAACGGGCACAAGGCTATTGTACAGCAGCTACTGGAGAAAGGCGTTAAGGTGAATACAAAGGACACACGGTATGGCCGGACGCCACTGCACTACGCTACAATGGTCGGGAACGAGGCTGTTGTGCAGGTGCTACTAGAGAAAGGCGCTGAGGTGGATGCAAAGGATACAGAGTATGGCCGGACGCCGCTATCCCAGGCTGCAAGGAACGGGTATGAAGCTGTTGTGCTGCTGCTGCTAGGGAATGGCGCTACGGTCGATGCGAAGGATAAGTATAGTTGGACACCGCTGTCCTTTGCTGCTGAACGAGGGCATATGGCTGTTGTGCAGCAGCTACTAGAGAAAGGCGCTGAGGTGAATACAAAGGACACACAGTATGGCCGGACGCCACTGCACTGTGCTGCAATAGGCGGGAACGAGGCTGTTGTACAGATGCTGCTAGAGAAAGGCGCTGAGGTGGATGCAAAGGATACAGAGTATGGCCAGACACCGCTGTCCCAGGCTGCAAGGAACGGGCATGAGGCTGTTGTGCAGCTGCTGCTAGGAAACGGCGCTGAGATGGATACAAAGGATACACTGTATGGCCGGACGCCACTGCACTATGCTATAATGGTTGGGAACGAGGCTGTAATGCAGGTGCTGCTAGAGAAAGGCGCTAAGGTGGATGCAAAGGATAGCAATGGCTGGACGCCACTGTCCTGGGCTGCAGAGAAAGGGCACGTGGCCATGGTGCAGCAGCTACTAGAGAAGGGTGCTGAGGTGGATACAAAGGATACAGAACATGGTCGGACACCACTACACTACGCTACAATGATCGGGAACGAGGCTGTTGTGCAGGTGCTGCTAGAGAAAGGCGCTAAGGTGGATATAAAGGATACAGAGTATGGCCGGACGCCGCTATCCCAGGCTGCAAGGAACGGGTATGAGGCTATTGTGCTGCTGCTGCTAGGGAACGGCGCTATGGTTGATGCGAAGGATAATTATAGTTGGACGCCACTGTCCTTTGCTGCTGAGCAAGGGCATATGGCTGTTGTGCAGCAGCTGCTAGATAGAGGCGCTAAGGTGCATACAACGGATATACAGTATGGCCGGACGCCACTACACTGCGCTGCAGAGAAAGGGCACGAGGCTATAGTGCAGCAGCTACTAGAGAAGGGTGCCGAGGTGGATACAAAGGATACAGAACATGGTCGGACACCACTATCCTCTGCTGCAATGAAAGGGCACAATGCTGTTGTGGAGCAGCTGCTAGGTAATGGCGCTATAGTGGATGCAAAGGATAATTATAGTTGGACGCCACTATCCCTCGCTGCAGAGAACGGGAATATAGCCATTGTACAGCAGCTGCTAGAGAAAGGCGCTGAGGTGGATTCAAAGGATAGCAATGGCCGGACGCCACTGTCCTGGGCTGCAGAGAAAGGGCACGTGGCCATGGTGCAGCAGCTACTAGAGAAGGGTGCTGAGGTGGATACAAAGGATACAGAACATGGTCGGACACCACTGTCCTCTGCTGCAAGGGAAGGGCACAATGCTGTTGTGGAGCAGCTGCTAGAGAAGGGCGCTAAGGCGGATACAAGTGATAAATATGGCCGGACACCGCTGTCATGGGCTGCAGGGAATGGGTATGAGGCTGCTATGGAACTGCTACTAGAGAAGGGTGCTGAGGTGGATATAAAAGATATAGAGTATGGCCGAACAGCGCTGTTCTGGGCTGTGAAGGACGGGCGTGAGGCTATCATGCGGCTGCTACTTGAGGAGTTCGCTGAGGTGGGTATAAAGGATGAACCTAGCCTAACATTTCTGTCCTCTGTTGCAGGGGATAGGCACGAGGCTGTTGTGTGGCTGCTGCTAGAGAAGGGCGCTAAGGCGGATACAAGTGATAAATATGGCCGGACACCGCTGTCATGGGCTGCAGGGAATGGGTATGAGGCTGCTATGGAACTGCTACTAGAGAAGGGTGCTAAGGTGGATACAAAGGATATAGATGGTCGGACACCGCTGTCCTTTGCTGCAGAGAACGGGTGTGAGGTTGTCGTGCAGCAGCTGCTAGAGAAGGGCGCTGAGGTGGATACAAAGGATGTTTTTGGCCAGACGCCGCTGTTGTGGGCCACAGAGAAAGGGCACGGGGTAGTTGAACAGCTGCTACTTAGGTGAGGAGCTTTATTAGTATAGGAGCTTTATGGCCTTGTAGCGCTATTTACACTTTAATTAATATCCACTCAACATTTCCTCCCGAAGAGATTCACACTCCTTGTCGATAATCTCAACGAACTTGAGCAAGCCTGAGTTTTCCTTACGATTACAAGTGGATTCTAAAGGTTTTAATTCGTCGGCGGGATAAAAACCTCACTTTTATAAACCCCGTGCGTGTTAAGGTGGCTAAACCAGACATCGACCACAGACACATCGGGAGACATGGGGATCAATTGATGCTAACCGAAAATCGTTAATGGCATTGAATTGAAGTATTTATCTGCATGGCAACTATACATGAATTTGCCCCGCACTTCCACCACATGGCTGATGACGATCTCCCGTTTGGTTGTGAGGGTTCAAGAGTAGCTGTAGAATACGATTTATACTGCAATGTAAGAGATATTGATAAGTGTGTAGAATTTAAGATGCCCAAAGTCAAAGTACCTATCATTTTTTTCAGCACACAGAGACAGACGTTATGAATCTATCAAAATTTAAACAGTGGGCTAGCTACATAATCTTAAAGGCACATTCTATCTGCAACTGCCAGCCCCAGACCTTCTCCAACCGTCGAACTAGTCTGATATAAACTCACCAAATAAGTAATCATATCCTCATCCCCAGCTTCTTTTTGCTGTACTATATGTAGTTCATAGATGTTATGATTTTATTTGTACTAGACCTAGGCTGCTCGCAAGTGCAGATCCCTTGGCTTAACTGTTCTAGTGTCCTGAACCTTTCCTGACCATCCCATCTCTTGCGGCATATCCACAGTCTGTTCGGTGTTAGGCTGTCCTGATGACGGAGGTGATGACTGTAAGTGTAAGGCTGTATTGTATATATATTTTTGTAAGGCCTTGTAGACGCCGTATATGCCGTATATGGCGGTTTAAATGGTGAGATATATCACTCCTCATCTTCCCTTTTTCACCCATCACTCTTCTTCTTCCATCTTTCATCCATCACTCTTCTTCCCTCTTTCATCCACCACTCTTCTTCCTCCCTCCACCTTCCACTCTTCTTCCCCCTTTCAGCCAATTCTCTCCCCCCCTATCCATAACTCTTAAACCCAACCCTCTTCCCCTAACCCCTCCCTCCCTATCCATAACTCTTAAACCCAACCTTCTTCCCCCCCCCCCTCCCTCACCCTCCCCCTTCCCCCCACCCCCCCCCCCCCCTCCCTAACTCCTAAACCCCACCCTCTTCCCCCCCCCCCCTCCCTCACCCTTCCCAGCCCCCCCAAGCACCTCCCCCATCGCCTCCCCCAACTTCCCCACCGCCTCCTCCGAAATCTGATAATGCACCACCACCCTCCCCCCCCCAACCTTCACCCCCTTCTCCGCCGCAACCCTAATCCACTCCTCCTCCCCCACCCCCGCCGCCCCCAAATCAAGCCACACCATATTCGTCTCGACCTCCCTCTCCAGCCTCCCCCCCTCCCGCTCCCACATCCCCCCAATCCTCCTCGCCACCTCATGCCCCCTCCTCAACCCCCCTCCCAAAAACGTCTCCTCAACCCCCACCCTCGCCGCCGCAGCCACAACACCACTCTGCCTCAGCCCGCCCCCAATACTCTTCCTCACCCACCTGGCGCGCTTGATAACTGCCGCGGACCCAACCAGCACGCTCCCAATCGGCGCGCCCAGCCCTTTACTAAAACACAAACTCACCGTATCGAAACACCGCGTGAACTCCTCCAACCCCCCCGCCCCCGCCGCAACAGCCTCCCACAGCCTCGCGCCATCAAGATGCATCAGTATCCCCTCCCCCCTCGCCCACTCCGCTATCCTTCTCGTCTCACCAAGCGGCATGATACTCCCCCCCAACGTATTTTCCAGCGAGATAACCCGCGTCGGACACGCATGCACGTCATCCCCCAGCACAACCTTCCTCTGCACATCCTCCAGCGTCACGTACCTCCCATTCCGCGCCCCCACCCCCTGCACCAGCGCCCCGCTCAGACTCGCCACGCCACCCGCCTCCCACTCCAAGATGTGGGCGCGCTCATCGCACAGTACCGCGTGCGGGGGCTGGGTTAGCAGTGCGCGGAGGGCGAGCTGGTTGCCCATTGTGCCGGAGAGGACGAGGAGGGCGGATTCGTGGGCTGTGAGGGAGGCGAGGCGGGTCTCGAGGGAGAGGGTCGAGGGGTCTTCGCGGAAGACGTCGTCGAGGTGGGTTGTGCTGGCTATGGCGGAGAGCATGGAGGGGGTGGGGGAGGTGACGACGTCGGAGCGGAAGTCGGTGGATGAGGGGTAGGGGGACCCCCAGGTACTTGGGGGGGGGGGCGAGGGGGGAGGGGTGGTGAGGAGGGGGGTGGTTGTGGAGAGGGGTCGTGTGAGCGCGGTGGTTGCGCTGGGTGCTGTGGGTGTGTTAGCAATTAGGTATTTGACATGAGTGCGAGTAGATGGGGACATACCGCCGAGTCGTCTACATATCTGCTGTCGCGCAAGGGCGCGCGTGAGGCGTTGTGGTCGCGAGAGCATTTCGCGGCGGGGAGGACGTGGTTGTCGAAGGTTGGGGATGAGGGAGGGCCGAGGCTGGCAGAAATGACGGCGGTTGTGCTGGGGTGGGGCGGGGCGGTCAGGGCGACGGGGTGCTCTTAGATGGGATGGTGAAGAGAGAGCTGGATCTCTCTCAAGGCAGTACGCTTTCTGGGAGAGTAAGAAATCAATTCAACTCAATTCAACTCAATTCACCTCCGTCGCTCCTTACTTAGATGCCATGCGTTGCCATTTCATACATACAGGCCCTTCCTTACCTTCGTCGTCGCTGGCCATACTCTACATGTTTCCCCTGCAAGCCACATCAGACATCCGTCCTCCAAAATTCGCCGACGTCTACTTCTTTTTCTTTCTCTTTACTCTCCCCAATTGAGCTGTTACACATGAATTCCAATTCCAATCCCAATCCAACCCCGCCGTCGTCGAGTTAATCGAGTTAAGTATCTCCCTCCCATTTCTGATTTCTACCCGCATTTCAACTTTCTGATATCCTTTTCCTGCAGGGATGCTGAATTCTCCAATGATATTGACATTACTCGTGCCATGCGGGGATAAACGGTGGACCCCCTCCAAACCTCCACCCTCCACCCTCCAACTTGACAAAAACTTGGCAGCGAGACGTCAATCGTGGGCCTTGGGTGGTGGCCATTTCCTTTGCCTTGATCTTCACATGTAATATCATACATTTTTTTATATCTCCATCTTCAATGCTTTTGTAAGAACAGTTTCGTTATTTTCCCCATATACACTCGCTAGAATTTCTCGCATTCCGTTGATTTTCACATGGGAACGATTTGAGCGCTGTACGAGTACCCGCGATAACGACTCTATACCCGGGATCCCCTCAATCGCAACTACCGCGGCCACACGCTGCATCGGCATTTCTCACGGGCGGCCTTCATTGACCTACCATGACCGTCGCCGCCACCCGGGCGCGGAGTCAACAATCCACGCCCTCAGTCCAATCCCCCTCCTCAAACACCAGCCCCCACGTCTCGGCAATCAAGTACGCTCACCAAGCCGCGAAGCTCTCGCACCTCCCCCAAGACGCCGAGGGTACGAACGATGGAGCCGCGGCCGTGGAGGCAGAGTGGATTACCCCCCAGGACCCGGTGATTATCACGGCGGATGGGGGAAGGTTGCCTGGGGTGCCATTGGCGGAGGCGCGGAAGTTGGATGAGTTGAAGGATGAGGTTGATGATGGGTTGGGGAAGGGGGTGGTGGAGGGGAACGTGGGGGAAGTGTGTGATGAGAAGGGGGAGGGGGCGGGAGGGTCAAAGGCGCCGGCGAATGGATCTTCTGAAGTGGAGGGCTCGATTCAGAAGTCGGGGGAGGGGACGTTGCGGAAGGCTATGCCGCCGAGTCGGACGAATCCATTGTTCCCGCCGCTGCCGCTATATGGGCCTCCTTCGCTGCTGCGGAATGCCCAATGCGCCGTCTTCAGATGTACATCTGCGGTTCTTTCTCTAGCGTTTCTAGGCGTCATCGTCTTGGGCTCGGCGTTTACGAGCATACCCCTGATGTTCAGCCACATCTGGATCCGTCTTAAGTTCCAAAACCCCGACAAACGCCGGCCCTTCTACGAAGAGGAGCAGCGCCGATCTATCCTTCGGAAAGAAGGAGAGCAGCAATGGAGAAAGAAGAAAGGCCGTCGGCAAAGCGAGACAGCCCGCGACGACAACGAAGCCGATGCTGGCCAAAACGACGGCTTCACCCCCACTGAAGGCGGGCCCGACCCGCTCATCTGTGACGTAGCCTACTACGCGCGCCGCGTCGGTCTTGACATGGAGGAATTCAAAGTCCAAACCGAAGACGGCTTCCTCATCGACCTCTGGCACATCTACGACCCTGCCGAGTACTCCCCCCTCCCTCCGGCCTCGCGCACTCCCCTGGGACCATCCGCCTTCCCCACCTCATCTTCACCCCCCGGCCCCAACCCAGAAACCAAGAAGAAACCTAAATACCCCATCCTAATGATCCACGGCCTCCTCCAGTCCGCTGGCGCATACTGCACCAACGACGACGCATCCCTAGCCTTCTACCTCTGCAAATCCGGCTACGACGTCTGGCTCGGCAATAACCGGTGCGGTTTCTCCCCCCAGCACACGCTCCTCTCCTACTCCGACCCCCGGATGTGGGCGTGGAATATCCGGCAAATGGGCGTACTCGACCTGCCCGCCCTAATCGCGCGTGTTCTTTCCGCTACCGGCGCCCCGAAGCTGGGTTTAGTAGCCCACTCCCAAGGCACGACGCAGACGCTCGTTGCGCTAGCGAAGGAACAGCGCCCCGATCTGGGGGAGCGGATTAGCGTCTTCTGTGCCCTCGCGCCGGCAGCCTACGCGGGACCGCTGATTGGGAAGATGTACTTCAAGTTCATGCGGCTCATCTCCCCCGGGGCATTTAGGGTGTTCTTCGGGATCCACGCGTTCATCCCGTTTATGATGACGATGCACTCCCTGCTCCCTGGGAAGCTGTATGGTGCGCTGGGGTACCGCGTGTTTAGCTTCTTGTTTGGGTGGACGGATGATAGGTGGGATAGGGGGTTGAGGGATCGGATGTTTCAGTTTAGTCCTGTGTATGTGTCTGCTGAGTCGATGAGGTGGTGGTTGGGGAGGGAGTGCTTTGCGAAGCAGAAGTGTATTTTGCAGACGAGGGAGGAGTGGAGGGAGGAGGATAAACAGGATTTGGAGGCGGATGCTGCTGAGGAGTCTGGGTCTCCTGAAGGCGCTGAGCCGGAGTCTGGGGTGGAAGATGTTGGGGGGAGTGAAAGTCAGGATCACAAGGCGGCGACGGCGTGGTATGATCACCGCGCGCCTCCGTTTGCTCTCTGGGTCGCGGGCTCGGACCTGCTGGTTGATGGCCGAAGACTACTGCGCCGGTTTGCGAGTGGTCGCGAGCCGCATGTTAGGGTTGTGCATCAGAAGGTTATTGATAGCTACGAGCATCTCGATGTGATTTGGGCGGTTGATGTGGTGGAGCAGGTTGGACGCGAGGTTAAGGAGGTGTTGTGGGCGACGTGTGAGGAGAGGGAGACGTGGAGGGTGCCGGTGGGGTGTGAGGAGGTGGATGTTTGGGATGGGAAGGGGGTGGTTGGAAGGGGGAAGGAGAAGGGTGGAGAGGGGAGTAGAGAGGGGAGTGGAGAGGGGAGTGGGGAGAGTGAACTCGAGGAAGTTGGACGGGCGAGGGTGAAGCCAAGGGGCCGCCTAGGGGGTTGGTTCAGGGGTTGAATTCTGGGTATAATATGAAGTGTACATGTATAAGCTTGGAGTTTTTGGATCCGGGCCCAGGAAAAAGAGGGAAGTAATTGGATATACAGCACACCTGTTTGCATTAATCTACATTATAACTTGCATTAACCTACGTTATGACATTACCACAACCACAAGAAGCCCCCATCTCACCACCCATTCTCAAAATACACACTCGCAATCCTCATCCTCTCCCTCCCCACAACCATCCACCCCCCCCCCTCCCTAAACTGCCTCCCCACCCCCCTCTGAAACCCCCTAAACCACTCCCTCTCCTCCTCCCCATGCCCCCCCTCCCCCCCATCCTCCCCTTCAAACTCCCTCAGTCCGCACCTCCCCCCATCCCACCCCTCCGGCGGCTTCATCTCCGTCCCACACCCCCCCCCCCGCCCCCTCCCCACCACCCACCCCCCCCTCCCCCCCACCCCTCCCCTCCAAACTCCCTCAGTCCGCACCTCCCCCCATCCCACCCCTCCGGCGGCTTCATCTCCGTCCCACACCCCGGCCTCGGCCCAATAACAAGCATGAACCTCTCCATCCCCGCGAACAAATCCCGTCCCACGTACCGCAATATCTGCGCCCCCTGGCTACTCGCGAACTGCGCCGCGCTGACCCCCATACAACTCAACCCCCTCACCCCCGCCCCCTGCGCAGCGAGGTGCTCCCTAAACCACCCCACCAGCCTTGCGACCTTAATCGCCGGCTCATCCCCCAGGAGCACAACCATATCCCGATCCGCAGCAATATACAGCACGCGCCCCCTGTGACGCGTCTCGGACGCCAGCGGGAGCGCGATGTTGTACACCCGCAGCCCCGCGGTGCGCGCCTCGAGGGAGGTGGCGAGGGCGGCGGGGTTGTAGGAGCGGGAGGGGAGGGGGGGGGGGAGTGTGGGTTTGCGTAGTGGGAGCGCGGGGAGTGGAGGGCGAGGGTGCGGGGGTGCAGGGAGAGGGTCCAGATGGTGAGGCGGATTTCGGGGGGGAGGTGGGGGAAGAGGGGGAAGGTGCGGGGCGGGCCTGGTGCGGTTGCCATGGTGAGGTTGTGAGGCGTGGACTTGGGCCCCGGGGTGGAGATCTGGGGAGAGCTAGAGGAGGAGGTGTGGGGAAGATGGGGGGTGGTTGTCGTTTGGTTTTGAGTGAGAAGTGCTGTGGATCACGTGAGCTTTATAAATGTAGTTGCGGCTTTATATTTTGCCATTTATTTAGCCTCTTGTGGCTTTGATGTGGCACGTCAACTTTGCTGAATACGAGTTGGAGCTCCGCGTGTAATACTCCGCGTGTAATAAAGTTATAATTAGTGCCACCTAACCTAGCCTTGCGGATCGAGCCTCGCCGCCCGCCCTTGCCCTTTTTTTGTGACCCGACTAGCTTACATCCTGAAAGTAAGTCTCATATTTATGACGCATTGAACCACGACAGAACAGGAGGAATCTTATAGGTGAGCAGGCAGCCGTTGTTTATCTGCCTTTGCGCTGGAAGTTGCACGCACGCACGGCTACAAGGCACGCCCACGTCACTAACGCGTGCGGGGCGGTTATTTGCTGTTTGGTATTTTTGCTGCAAAACATACCAACCCGACCAGTTGTCGGATCTTTTGAAAGCTTACCCGGGTTATATATAGATTCCCAAACTAGGCTTCCGTTACAGGGACACGAAAGTCACGTGTGAAGGATGCGTATCCCTGAAACGGCCTAATGCGTGAGCATAGCCAACTCCTCCAACACACCGTTTCGACGACAAACAGACAGAATATATAGGCAACAGCATACCGAACGCTTTCATTTGCTCAGAATCCACTTGGTGTTGTTTACTCGGTCTTGCTCTGGAGGAGGTCGCAGCGGTTAGCTCGAGGAGCTCCTGCTCACCAAACATGTCGCAGAAATACGACACCCTCCCAATGGCACTTAAATACGACATCGGTCCCCGACAATTCCTCTTCAGACAGCCGTCCTCATTCTCATCCGCGACGTCAAACATCCCCCTCACCAAACCACCATCCTACATCCCAATGGCGCCCACCACCGAAGAACCCGCAGCCACCGCCGCGACAACCACCACCTCCTTCCACCGCCTCCCCTCCGCCCCCCGCCACTCCACCGACTCCGACACCGACTCCATCATCTCCACCAACGCCCGCCTTATCTACCCCACCTCCCACCACATCGCCCAAAAAGACTACACCAGCACCATCTACCCCACCTCCTTCTTCCGCCTCCTCGCCGCCATCCTCCTCATCATCGCTCTCTCCCTCTTCGCCGCCAGCGGCGCAGGCCGCGCCGTCCCTGCCATCGTGTTCGTCTCCCTCGCCCTCCTCCGCATCCTCTTCGTCTTCTTCTTCCACACCCCGCGCGGAGCCCGCTGGCTCGGCTGGCGAGGCGTCAACCTCGCTGTTGATTTCTCGCTCTTTGCTGGTATCTGGGGGGCTGTGGGGGGCGCATTCAGCGACCAGAGAAATGTTGCGGCGTGCGTCCTTGGCTGGGTTGGCGTGTGAGTTTCCCCCCTCCCTCTCCTTTCCAGCAGCTGGAGTATGGACTTGTGCTAATGGGGTTTTTTAGTTCCATCTTTGCCTTAGCGGCGGTTGATACGGGGCGTCCGACTAGGATCGCCTTTACATCGACGCTGAGTCTGGATTTCTGGACGGGGAGCGGCGCGCTGTCGCTTGATGATAACTGGGTTGAGGCTGGGAGGCCAGAGATGGGTGGGAGGGCGTCACTTGTCTAGAGGTGGTGGGGGCCGGGTGAATGGGGAGGTAAGGGGGTGCAGGTATGGGCGTTGGTGTCTATAACAGTAAGTTTTGTCTTTTTTCTTTCACTTGCACGTTTGGAGAGCGGAGGGGACGGCGCATATGATGATCCAGATATTATGTCAAACTAGTCGGAGGGCAGCTTAGGCTGTCTGATGGCGAAAATACTCTGAAATACTGATGGCTGTCCCCTTGAGGACGCTGGTGTTGGTCCGTGTGTTGTGTTGCTGCGAGTGGCATTGCTAGATGATGGTGGCTGACTTTTATAGTGCTTTATATATGATACGGTGCTTGGTTCGAGTGGGTTTGAGGAGTTAGGAGTTTGTGGGGTTGGTGGGATACTTCGGATATTTAGAGCTTTTATGAATGGTATATTTTCCAGACATTTATACTTTTCCCGCAGGTCAAAGTGAGACATTGCATGCATAGAGTATCCTCTTAGGGCTAACATGATGTTTTTGAACCTCATTGGTTCAGCACATCACAGAAATCTGCATCTGCATATGCCGTTTTGTTTTACCAACATTCTTCTCTTCCTCTTGTCATTGATCGATTCCTAGACCTATAACTTCATGCTCGTATCACCATGGCATACGCATTCTCTCATCCCGTTGATCCCTCAACTCTTGCAGCCAGGGGATGTTTCACTAAACTTCCAGTTCGAAAAAGTAACTATGAAGACATGGCTGTCAGTACGTCGTTTGACGTATTTGAGGATGGCTGGTTCCTCGACGAGGGAGTGGTTGGATGGGCTACGCATCAGAAGGGTAGCGTTTAGAGTGATTGCCAACGTGAGTAGAGTCCCATGTGCTGTTTGGGAACGGACATGCAGCCACCTGACAGGAAGTGGGAGTGAGGTCGATGAAACTCCCTCTGAAGCCACCCCGCAAATCTTGGAGAGCGCATGCTTCTTCTTTCCACAGTCGGCTCGCAGTACTTGGGAAGCAGACTGGATTTCAGGCAACTTCAAATCTGGGTCTTTGAGAAGTGCTGAAACCCTAGCAAGAATCTGCAGCTGCAGACTTTCAATGCTGGACTGGTTCTCAGCAGGACTTTGCGATCCAATCGTCTTAGGTATGGCCCATAACCGTGGATCGAGTTGAATCTTTGGATTGGTAAAGCTTCCCATAATCTGCAATAGTAGTTTGTCAACGGTCCCTTACAATTCAATATTCAGTTCATACCGCAACAAAGCACAACGTATGGACCATGTCAGTCTCAAAAGGACCCCGCCAATTCTGAGAAGCCGCCACGTTCAATGGATATGCTATTGCTTCCACATGGCCAGGTTAATGATCATCTCGTCTTCCTACTTGTATTCCCGCACATACAGACAGACATGGGTAGTAGGACATCAACCCCAGCTTTCGACGCCACAAAATGTGTCTATTATTGGGCCAAGGAAAACGCCAGATCCATGCCCCAGGAATCACCAATAGAGGTTGAAGATGGCGGTAAAAAGCTTGGCGTCGTCTCGACGCAATACAGCGAGATCAGTATGGACTCAGCCGCAGCACAGCCTTGCCGTCAACATCTGTTGATAACATAATTTGGTATTTCCTCCTGTACTTTGGCCCTGTTTCTATCAGTATCGATATAGACGATGTCGATACTCGGATCCATTATATCGCAAACCTAGCATCCTCAGCTTTACGTATAGCCTCTCGAAGAGTTGTCGTGCTACGAACACCAAGCGAAGTAGGCTCGGTCCCTGACCGTGACTCGACTTAAATCTAAGAAAAGGATCCAGGGCCGCAATGAGGTCCTCAAGTGGATGCATCTTTGTCCTAATCTGGACCTACTCCCAAGTCGCTCAGGCATATACAACATTTGAGCCAGAGTGTACGAATCCCGAAGGGGTCGTCAATTTCGTCTCTTCGCCTCCTACGCGTGGGACATTGGATATACTATGGAGCTCTCTGTTCACTATATTTGCCTGCACCTGGACCATTCTACACCTCAATGTACCAGAACAGAGGGCTGGTCGGGACCCTGGGATTATGGGGGATCTCAAATGGGGGATGAAAGCAATCCGGGGCAAAGCGAAGTGGATGCTCACGACAGTTATGGCTCCTGAATATCTTCTGTTTTTCGGCATCTTAAAACTCAACGATGCTCGGGAATATCATCCAAAGCTAAAGGCTTTGGCTGACGCCGACCAAGTTCCGTGGACGCTGGTCCATACGACATTTGCAAATATGGGGGGGTTTGTTATACGAGGCATCTCAGACCGTGTGGGCAAAGATCCTAGATCTGAGATACCCACAGCCCGAATCCAGTCGCCGGATGCTAAGGAGTGGTATATCTTGAACCTGGATACTATTTTCAAGCTGCGGTCTGAGGGGCATATCGTGCTTCCATACATCCCCAAGACGGAGATCGACGACCACTCAAAAGGGGATAACTTCACCAAGGGGATTGCCGCCGTTCAAATCATCTGGACAATCGCAGGTGCCATCACCCGTGCTCGTCGAGGTCTTGTAATCTCCCAGCTAGAAGTATCCGTGATAGCGTTTGCAGTGTGCGCGCTTCTAATCTACGCCTGTTACTGGTCCAGCCCAAAGGATGTTTCGGTCCCAATAACCTTTCTCCAATGGGAAGGGCCTATACCCCCTGCAATTACAAATATCGTTATGGGGACAGACACCGATCGTGTCAACCTATTCTCAAAGGCCAAAATAGGCCAGAGACCCCCCGCGAATGCCTCCCTTATAGGAGACGGGGACAAGCTCGACACCGTTGCATTATTGTGCGGCGCCCTCTTCTTCGGGGCGCCTCACATCTTAGCGTGGAATTTTACGTTCCCAACCCCAGTCGAGAGGATTATATGGCGAGTAGCATCGGTGTATTGTTCGTTGATTGGAATAATAGTATATGTGACTTTTGGACCCCTAGGAGCACTGCTAGACATTCTCCTTGGCAAGTCTGATAGGACGAGAGGCTCCGTTACTGTCTTAACTTTTGGTGTGGCGGGGATTTATATATTAGCACGGCTCTTTCTACTTGTTGAAATGTTTAGGACTCTCCTTTTCTTACCCCCGAGCGCTTATATTGCGACTTGGACCGCAAATGTACCTATGTTTGGCTGAGGATGGTTGGGGGGGGGGGGGGAGATTGCCTTTAATATATTATATCTTTTATTACATACCTAAGTTTTTAAGGGCATCTACTTTACTTACAGCCATTTAAATAGTGCCCCTATAGACAGTTCCTAGTATTCATTTTCCTTATAGTTACTATAAAGGGTGCCATTATAGACGGCCCTTAATGACTAAGAGCATCTATTTCACCTACAGTTCCCACAACCAGCGCCACTACGAACAATCACTACTGACCAAGAGCATCTATTTTACCTATAACCCCTATAACCAGCGCCATTATGCACAGTTCCCCTCGAGGCTCCCAGGCGGGAGAAACATCTCCCCCCTGAGTTTCTCATACCGTCACCAGCATACAGATACTCATTCCCACGCCACCTGAGGGCAGCAGCTCCACTATGCCCCCTTCTCCTATACTTATGATTGCAGGACCGAGCACGAAGAGCGTAGAGGGTGTTACGAGGGTGGCAGATAAAACTGCCCTCAGCAAAAGAGCACAGATCGCGGCCTTGGAGATCCTCACCCATGCTCCGGCTTCGAATGGCATTGACACGGAGATACAGCAAGGCCTTCGAGAAAGAATGCAAATAAAGGGCATTAAAGTCGAAACAAAGCTCCCCGATCCTTAGCCAAGCATAGACACCTATGATATCTAGGTTGTAATGGACGAAGGAATAGATATGCACCATTCATCCCTTCATTCTATGAGATCATTAGGACCAAATATGCAACCGCATCTGCTTTTTAGGGAACACATAATCTTAGGGATAAGGAACAACTGTGTCAGAAAATGCAGATTCTACTTTTGATAGACATAGTAAAGGCGAGAATGGTAAAAGGCAAACTCACATCTCCATTCCAAGCTACCTTACCTGTCTCCTACTCCCCATTATTCCCCACGGAAACCAAACCAACCTTACCACCATCCGCCCCTATTCACCACCACCACCTACCTTCACGTGATACTGCGCTCCCTCCTATTCACATGTCCCCATCCCCCAACTGACCTCGTAACAGCCCGCATCCCCTCATCAGGAAACCCGCGCAGCGTTACCTCCCATCCTCCACCTCGCCCCACCCCCGGACCCATATCTATGCCTCGACGAGCGCATCCCACAATGCAGGTGTCAAGAAGCGGCTATGTGGCGTGGAGAAAACGGGTTGTATGCGGGCGGAGATTAGGAGAGGAGTGGGTGTGTTGGTGCGTGGGTGTGCCGCGGCGCCACAGGATAAGGGAGCCACACCACACCACACCCTTCTGTAGGACGACAGAGAAGGCAAAAAACGGGAGCGGTGAGAGAGGCGTCTAGACGTTTCGGGTGCGTAGTGGGTGGGCTGGGTATAGATAGCGATGCAATGCCCATGTGGTGAGCTGGAGGTAGGCGAGGGGATGGAGGGTTGATTCGCTGTGGTGGGGGGGGGGGTCTCGAATCGTGTTGTGCAGATGCAGTACCGCTTCAGTACCGCTACGGCGCTGTCTAGCTGGGATGCTTATGCGGGACGATCGATAAGGGAGGGAGAGAGGGGTGTGCGGGCGGCGAATAAGTGGGTGTGTGTGGATTGGATATCGGGGATTGAGGAGGGAATGCTATCCTCGATGGTGACGGAGGGGTAGCTATAGTGGAGGGGAGCTCGCAGGAGGACGCGCAGGACATTACCTCATTGCTTTTGGAGCTGTAGAGGTGCAGGAGAGCTATACGAGGTCAATATCGACTCATTGAGATAGTTCATGGCAGAGGTCCTGGTCGGTCTGGAGTCTCAATGCCCCTCGTCGTCGTAAGCAGGGTGAGTTTCGCCCTCCTCTCCACTCCAGTGCAGCTTCATCAACGTCAACAATCACGACGCAATCGCCCGCCATCCCACACAGTTAGCACGTGTAAGCCCCTCCCCGGGTCCTTCGACCCCTAGCACACCCCTCTAGCCGCCCTACGAGGCACACTCGCCGCTCAGAGACGCCGATCCGAATCCCTTCCCAAGGAGATACTGCCATACATCTCTACTCGCAATATAATGTACCAGGACGCTCCCGGGATCTGACACACACACCGTTGGCAGTGTAGAAGATAAAGTGCCGCCCTGTTGTCCGTTCCATGAATAGATGTTCTAGACCGGAGCGCACGATGGGGGATTGATAGGCTGGGCTGGGATGGAGTGGATGGGATTCTGGGGATAACATGGGCATTGGATGGGGATAGGGAAGGAAGGACAGGGCAGGCCTGTTAGAGTGCGGGCAGTAGTGCGGGTAATCGATCGGCCGCCCGGGCTTCGATCATTGGTCATTGGTGTACTTCGCAGGCTAGGTGGATCGTTGTACTGTACAGCTGTAGATTACTGAAGAGCGGGTTTGTTGATTTTGAAGACTTCCTCATTCCTGCTCTAAAACAGAAAACTCAAGTAATGATTCCGCTGTACAGCTACGTAACCCGACTTTCGCCGTTGTTTCTCCTTGCACATGTGGATAACTTCATTAGACAATTAAATCGTAGCTTTCCATTGTCTAGATTAGCCAACTTTTTCCCTCCCTGAAAAGACAGAATCCCTCGATTAGCCGGCCGAGCTTAAACTCCAGTTGGAGAACTCCATACAACGAGTGATCGCATATTCCGACAAACGCAAATAGTTGTCCGATCCTTCCTTCTTCCAAACGTCAAACTAATCCGGGATGGGCGCATGCCAACAGCACGCTACTCCAACGTAGCCTCTTGGTCCGCAGGGCAGCTGGACCGGGACCTGGTACTGGCCCATACAGAAACCTGGTTTTATCGCATCGCATCTCCCACCTGCCTTTACACACGGGTTTCCCGGCCACCCGCTTTGTGCTATAACTCCTGTACGTATCCTTAGCGGTTGTGGACTTTAGTAGCTCGCTGCTGGGCACAAACCATAGGTGGAGAGACTTGCGATATTAGCATTGTAGTGGTTGAAGCTATAGGGCATAATATGCTTACCTAAGTATCGTAAAGAGGGTGTATCTCATCTTGGGCTACGTTTTCAGTCTAGCTGAAGTTCTGTGATATAACCTAAGTTTGAAAGGGATAATGATACCGCCATATTATAGAGGTTAAGGAAATCACTATATAGTCTCGAAAGGCTTGCTGGCCGCAAATGCTAATTGTAACCTACGGCGAGTAAATATCTAAGATGTGAAGCAGGAGGTAACCTCATTGTATAAAATCTCCTAGTGACACAGTGATACAAGAACCCCAACAAGCCCTCCCCATCACAAGAAAACAAAGCAATTTGGCGCAGCGGAAGCGCGCCGGGCTCATAACCCGGAGGTCGCATGATCGAAACATGCAATTGCTAATTCTTTTGTTTTTCTTTTAATTTTTTTTTGCTCTTGTTCGGTTCCATCGTGTCTGTTTTAGATTGGGGGGTGCCGAGCTCGAGCTGGGAGGAGTCATCGATCGATATCGTCTCGTGCACGCACTCACAGTTCGCGCGCCCGTCGCGACGTCATGGCGTAGGAACGCCGCTATCAAGCAGCCTAGACACCCAGCGTACTACCACCACGGCGCAAACGCGCTGCTCACGTCGCGTCTCTCCCTTCCCCGGGGCCCGGGTTCCAGCGCTGTCTACCACATGTCTCACTCACTCGCTCACTCTGGGGCGCGCCGGATGCGGGGCGCGGGGAGGATGGGATGGGGAATGCGGGTGTCTCTGTTCGCATCGCGGGTGGTACAGTTTACGGGAGAGTTAGGAAGTGGCGAACGGGCAAGGCAAGGGAAGGGAAGGATCGGGATCGGCAGCGCTCTGTTTGATTTTTGTTGCAGGAAAGAGGCATGGGAGGGGAGCGGCGAGGCGCGTGAGTCCGAGGTTGGGGGCATGGCGGTGTTGATTTCCACATGCTGATTCCCGACTGAACGTATCTCGTGCATGCCATCTCATGCCTCGCCGCGCCGCGGTGCGCGGTCTTCACAAGTGAGAATGCATCTCCGGGCGAGGCAATCTACTCGGTATGCGTGGAAACGCGTACTCAGAGTTCAGTCTGGGGCCGTGAGACAGACGCTGATAAGGTGAGACATTCCACGTGGATCTAACGGGTGTGCAGGACGCATTGGGTGTGGTGACCGACCCGGGTGCGCCGCGGGGGAGGGCGAGACGCGGCGGGTTTGTACTGTACTTGCACGGCGAGGAGATAGATGATCGAGCTGGTGTTGTCGCGGACGGGGTGCCGGAGTTGGATGCGCGTGCAGGTGGGTGGCGCAACGGCCTTGTTGGAGGGAAATATGGGGGATATGGGGGATGGGAGCAGTGGGGGGTGGAAGGGCGCGTGTCCGCTCACCGGATGCAGGTAGGGAGGATGGAGTTCACGGCGTGGTGCGATGGGTGATGTGGCTTTGATAGGCGCTGTGCGACTGTTGCAGCTACTGTAGGCTCTGCATCAGTGGCGCGACCCCGTGTGTAGATGGGGAAGGAGGGGAGATCCGTGAAGGGGTCGCGATAACGAGCGCTGATCAGGCGCGATACTGTGGTAAGGCGGGCAGGAGGATAACCAGATAACCCTATGTGGCTGGTAAGTTATCTCGAAGAGGCTCGGTCCGAGGGATGACGAGAAGAGATACAGGATTGTAGAGATACGTAGAGATAGTGGCTGGAGGAGCCCGGAGATATCGCAGTCGTTTTGGCCAGGCAGATGGTACTTTGAAGCCATGTAGGTATTGGGAGCCATATCTACAAGCTGCAGTTTTGATTGTCGTGCATCGTCGATATATATCCATACAACGCATATACACACACTCATTCACCGGATATCCCAAATCGAGCATCCGTCTGTTGTTGCTTTGTATGCTGACCCCCACCCCTCGGCGTGGAGGCTTGCAAGCTGTCGCCATCGTTCCTGGATGCTGACCTTGAAACCATGACACCTTGACACACCCCAAGGCTACGTACCTTGTACTCTATTGGGGTGTGCATGGATGGCTGGCTCTGGTTATCACATCATGGACAGCTGTGAGCGGACGCTTGATTGTGCATCAGGATGGGCGGCCAGTAGGGGCCGATCGAACAGCCCAGGTGCCCGGTTGCTTGATGGTGTATGACTGTATACGGTATGCTCTGCGTTTGTGTCCTGTATGATGTCGTCTGTACCCCTAGAATGTACAGCACAGCAGCCATACGGACCATATGAACGAACCGCAGGATATACGAACTTACCTCCTGTACATATAGGGGAGGGTATGTTGTACTGGGTGCTGTATGCAGTTCGGTATGTATGTCAGACGCCGCATGCAACTCTCCACACCGGTTGGTTGCGCGATCCAGGCCACCGACGTAGCGACTTCGACATCCAGCAAGGCGTCAACTGACCTCTATGCACCTCTTCGTTCGTGGTTTGGTTACCATGGATGGGACGGAGAAACGGGACATCAATCGGACGCGTGCAAGTACCCTCACGAAACCCGTACCGTACGCTTCGTCGAAACGTACCGCGGCACCGTTTGAGCACGAGGACCATCCATAGCCGCGGAAGGCACGGGGAAGGCACGGGTTTGTCGCCTCCTTCATCGGCTCTCTCGGGTTCGCTGCGCTCGCTCGAAAATCTGCCGGGCAGAACCGCCACCCTGAAGGATTCCTTCAGTTCCTTCGGTGTTATAGACGGGGCAGGGCGAGGGGCTCGGCGGCGGTGGAATGCGGGATTAGGTATCGGATGGCCCTTGGACGGCCCTGGATGTGGAGCGGATGCACATTGTTTATGTGGGGATGTGGTTGGGTTTTGCCTCGTTTTGCGTGGTTTTGCCACTGTAAGATGGGGCTACTTGATCGGCTCTGTCTTGGACCTCTTGGGCTTCCTTGACGGCTTGGCCGGCTGAACATGACTATCCAGGCCGCGTGGAATAATAGGTTAGCGGTTGGTTAGTTTTAGGTAAGTGAAGCTTGGGGAGTCTTTGCTTTCCTTGAGAACCTTGAGATATGGAATTGTGTATATTATGTCGGGGATGATGTCGGGGATGATGTCGAGGATGTCGAGGATGTAGAGTAGAGTAGTAGAGTATACTGTCTGATATACTGGCATGTACTGTACATACAGCAGCGCCCTATGTATGTATAGTTCCTTCCATACAATCGACTGACCTGACCTGGACTTGTCGACGGGAGAGGAGAGGTACGGACGAATGAGATAGGAAAGGGTCGACAGTCGCCCACTCCACACATACGCCATCACCCCCGCTGATTGTCCTCATTGTGAAGCATTCTGTAGCAGCTTGATTCTCGATATAGAAACATCTCCAGGCCGATGTTCTGGATTATCCTGTTTTTCTTCAGCTTCTTCTGTCTCTTCCTATGTCTCTTCTGTCTCTTCTGTCTCTTCTGTCTCTTCTGTCTCTCATGTCTCTTCCTGTTTCTCCTGCATATCACCGTGCACGGCTCCTTATGCACGCTAGGAGGTTCGAGGCCAGAGCAGAAAATGGAAAATGGAGAAAATGCATCGCTAGCTGCACCCACTACTGTACGAAAAAGTACTCACTACTACTCACTACTATTCACTACCACCAACCACCTCCCTCCACTGTAAACCCGACTACTGCACTTCCCCCACTAGCCCTTACCCCGGCCGACTACCCAACCGCCAAACCGCCAAACCGCTAAACTTGGCCCCCCCCCATGCCAAATTCAATCCGTGATCCCTCCACTCCGCCGCTCACTTACCCTTCCATGCCTTCCAGCCCTTGCGCATTCCCTGCAAAACTAACAACCTCAACAATAAACTCTACTGCTACCCCATCTATCTCATCTCTCTCCATTCTTCCAAAAACCTCACTTACTTTCTCCTCTATAATCTTACTTTCTCTCAATAATCGCATTAATACAATCTCCTCTCTTACCCCCCACAACCGTCTCACCCCCCGCAAATACCTTCACGAACGATAAATCAGGTCATATCACCCCACAATCCACACGTTCGAACAGTCATTCCACCCGTCACCGCCGCCCTGTCAACGCTAGCAACCACCACCACAGGAGTCAAAGATCAAAGGCCATCATCGATTTCTCGCCTATCCACGATATCGTCACTACGACTCTCTGCCCTGACACAGGCAACAGACGATCTAGACGGGCCTCCCCACGCCTGTCTCATGCCGAGAAACTAAACGTGCGGATCTCCGACGTGTCTCGTCCTCGGGTCCTGCATCCGCGACCACAATCCGTCCCATGAGAGGCGGACCACCACCAACCTTGATCGCCACGGGCACCAGGAAGAGGAGGATAGAAGGGCACGAGTCCAGGTCGCTTCGACCATAAACAGACATATATCACCTCCGCCCCCCCGGAACCCCGGCTCTGAGGCTGCCCAAGCACCACACGCGACTATGGCCGTGGTATTATCAGCCGACGAGAATCGGTATTTCTCATCCAGTTCGCTCAAAAGATCGCATTCGGGGAAGTTCACAAACTCGTCATATACGTCCCTTGCGCCTTCACCATCGAAATCAGACCTACACAGCCAGATCACCTACAACACCATCTCCTCACCCCTGGCATCCTCTCCGTCGCCCTCACGCTCGCCACCGCCTACGGTTCACGCTGATTCCACCTCCGAATCCTTCTCTACTACCGAATCTTTTCATTCCACACCCGCGAGCAGCATATCTCTCGAACCCGACTGCGACGACCAGGATGACGACCAGATCGTATTCCCCTCGTATGACGAGGTAGGCTACTATGAGGACCAGTCTGAGGATCTGGAGCCACCTGCAAGTCCGCGCGGGAATGGGGAGTCATATACCGTTTCGCCCACGTCTAATACCACCTCGACCGACGCGTCGCGACCCGATTCCCCCGAGCTCGTCGAGCATGCCGAGGACGACACGGCGATACGCTCACAACCGTCGCGGCATGTAGATTACTTATCACATAATTGGCGGGAGGAGGATATTTGGTCGTCATGGCAGCATATCGTATCGAAACGAGGCAACTACAGCAATAGCGCCAGGTTAGAAAACGCGTCATGGCGGACTTGGATCAAGAACAAGTACAAGCTAAAGACTGTCTCGCCTGAGACGCTGAATTGGTAAGTTACAGCTACTCCCCTCTATCCACCACCATACTAAGTTCCCCAGGCTAAAAGACTGCGATGTGACATGGCTCTACGGCCCCCTCCAAACTGGCTCCGGCAAGCCCTTCATGCCATCCACCTCCCCCATTGGCAGCCGCATCTCGAAATCCAGCTCCTTCCTCCACAAGAAGCCCATTCTCAAAAAGCGCAGCATGTCCGAGATAATGCTGCAGCGCTCGCTCTCCGCCTCCTCTCTCCTCAAACAAGCCGCCGCCGCCGTCCAAGCGCAACAAGCTGGCTCCTTCTCCTCATCATCACGCGATCGCCCGCACATGGGCCGTGCCATTTCAGACTACGGCGCCTTTGCACTAGTATCCCGCCGGCGAAGCCGCGAAAACACCAGCGTACTCGCCTCAGTCACGAGCTCGGGCATCACATCCCCCGGCACGGAGAAGAGACACATCCACTTCAATGAGCAAGTGGAGCAGTGCATCGCGCTCGATATGAAAGGAGACGACGACGACGATGACGCGATCGCATACCCCTCCGACGGCCTCGGCGACTCCGACGACAGCGATTCCGACGACGGCGCAATCATGATGAAGCGCTCGTCATCAAAACGAAAACTCCCCCCCCTCGCCAAGAAACCCGCCCCGCCAACCCCAAACACAGACATCGAGACCATCGCCATGCTCCCCTCCACCACTCTCAAGTACCGCGAGGACACCCCCGAACCGCCCGAGTCGGCGCTGAAACACAGCAGCAGCTGGTCTCTCTCGATCTCTCCCTCGCCCTCTCAAGAAACGCTCCGCCCCTCATCCTCATCCTCCACTGCAACAGCGCGCTCTTTCCCGTTGTCCCTACCCGCATCCTCGGCCCTAGACGACGACGACGATTGGCCGCCCCCACCGCTCCCGCCGCGCCGCGACAGCGTGTCACTCGCGCAAGACCGGTTCGCGGGACTGCAGATCTCGGAGGAGGCGCAGGGCGGGATGCGCCGCACGCCGTCGGGCATGTTCATGCCGCTCGAGGATGACGAGGATGACATTGTGGGGGAGGGCTTGTTTGGTCGCGTGGTGGAGACGGTCAATACGGCGAGGGATATCGCGCATGTCATTTGGAATGTGGGGTGGCGCCGGTAGTGCGGGAGTGAGGATGTCTGTCTGACGTGCTGTTTTGGTGGCGGTGGGATGTCGCTCGCTGTGCTGATGTGTCACCCTGGTGGATGTCTAGTGTTTTATTCTTCGGTCCGAGGGGCGCGGACATATACGGCAAGGACTATGTGGGGTATACTACACCTCCGTGCAGGCCACAGGACTCTCTGAGAGCTGTCTGGACATGCTGTACACTCTCATCCTGTCCAACTACCAACTACTTCAAACTTCTCAGCCAACCACTCCTTCAAGTCCTGTGGACTTGAGGGATTTTTTGCTTACAAACGGCGTTCTATCACTTATTTACTTTTACGGAACTAGGGAGGGAATCATGCATTGTGTCGCGGGAGGGGGGCCGGTTATCTGTCTGCGTCTTTTGCGTCTTTTTACTATTTTCCTCTCTCAATTCTCTCTCTCCCGAGACACCCCTAGGCGGTGTGGGATGATGATGAACGCGTTTTGTTTTGATTGTGTTTTTTTGTTTTTTGTTGTTTTACTTCTTCTTTTTCTTCTTTCTTCTTCTCTGTACATTGAATCAGGCTGGAGCGTGCGTGCGCGCGGGGCAAGGGGAGGTGGGGGCGGGGGGTTATAAAAAGCATTAGACCTCGAAATTATCTGGGCTCTTTTTTATTTTATTTTGGGCCGGTGTTTGGTGGGGGTGTGGGGGTTGGTGGGGGGTGGAAAAAGGGGGTTGACAGAGGGGAGGAGGGTGTGTCGTGTGTTGTTGATGGAAGAAAGGGGAAGGGGAAGGGGGAGGAGTGAATTGAGGGGGAGGGGGTAATAGCTGTATCTAGCTGTAATGAATGAACACACACACAAACACCCATCCACGTCTTCTTCATCATCGTCGTTTCTCAGTCTTAGTAACCCCAACCATCCGTCCGTACACGTATACACTTACCTCGCCCCATCCGCCCTTCCATCCTTCCTCCCCCTCAGCCCCCCTATCCCCACCACGCCTCACCATCTCCCCCTTCCCCTCCCCCTTCCTCCTCACCCCTTATCTCTCCACCCCCCAAACCCATTGGCTCACCCACCCCTCACGTGACATAAACCTCATGCGGCCACCTGTACCCCCTCCACCCAACCACAACCTCTCACGCGGGTCTTGGCTCATCCGCGGCTGCGGATTGGGTCCACAGGACCTGTCGGTGCCTGATGGGATGTTGGACTAGGGAGTATATCGCGTTTCGTGTCGTTGGGTTCGTTGGGCGGTGGTGTTGGGCTGATGGGGGCGAAGTGAGGTGAGGAGAGGGTGAGGCGGACTGGACTGGGTTGGGAGGGTGGTTATTTTGGGGGGTTTGGGATGGGGGAGGAGGGGGTTGCGTATTGTGCTGTGCACTGCGGTGCATATGGGGTGGATATACATATACATGCAGACGTTCTATTTGGAGCAGACGAGGTGAGATGCGCTGCACTGCACCGTCTCAGCCTCGTCTCGCGGCGCCGGTTGAGCTCGCCTCGCTTTGTCTTGTTCTTGTTCTTGCCTTGCCCCCCTCTCCCCCCCTCATCTCTCGCTCGTTCACGCCAGAAACAGAGATCCCGCGACGCGATGTAAACATCTCCCTCCCTAAACACGTAGTCTAACAGTGGGGTAAGTAGGCAGCGCATCACCTGCCCCAGCTCGAGACAGCGAAACACACTAGACTCCCCCACACGGCAGCTGGAGCGAGACAGGACCCCTTCCTCTCCCTCCCCTAGCAACTGACTGGCTGACGACTGAGGACGCGCCTTGGGGGATTGGGGGGATTGGACTGGCGTCAGATCCAGCAAGCGAGGCACCGGCGGCGGCGGAGGAGGCGGCGATAGTGCTGTCTCACGCGGCGCGGTGCGGCGCGGTGCGTGGTTTTGTGTAGCGTAGCGGCTTGGGGGAGGGGAGATTGGGTGTTGGGGGATTGGATTGGGGGATGGGGGGATGGGATGGGGAGAGAGTCATGTGGGAAAGCGTGGGTGAGACTGTGAGATGATGGGGAGAGGATGTGGGGAGCTGGTCTGTGGATCGGGGGGAGGGGGGAGTCACTGGATCTGCGTCTGCTGTGGATGTGATCAGGGAGAGGAGGGGAGGAGAGGAGAGCAGGCTAGATCGCCGCGTCGGCGATGGCGATGACGGTGATGGCGACGTGTTGACGGCGACGCGCTCACCCAACCAAGCGCCTACGCGTGACGTCTCTTCGCGCCGCGCACGTGCAGTTCAATCACCTGTTCTGCTCATCACGTCCATCGCGTCGTCGTCCTTGGCCAAAACAGGTCCAGTTTAGTCCAGTAAGTGGGCCTACAAGGAACCAAAGCACCCGGATCGCCCATCACAGCTAGCCCCGAGAAGAGCAAGAGCGAGAGCGAGAGCGAGTCCGGCGCGACGAGACGAGAGGAGAGGAGGCATAAGGCACTTAAATCCGTCCCCAGCGATCCGATCCAGCCACTCAGCAGCGCTATAGCACCGACGAGAAGAGCCGTTCACACCTATGCCAGTATATTCACAGTACAGTTGACGGTCCGGTACGTATCCAGGCAAGCGACCAGCATTTACCCCCTGATTGGGCGGTGCAAAGTCATCCCGCAGGGGTCCAACCCAGTCCCGACTCGAACGAAATTCGCGGCGGAGGGGCAGCTTGTGATTTGCTCTCTCTCTTTCCCTCCCCCTTCCCCTTGCGCTGGCGTGGGCGCGTAGAGAGGGTGTGTGGTGGACCAGTTAGAAAAAAGGAAATATGGGAATTTCGGAAATATTTCATTTTTTAATTTTAATTTCTTTTTGAAAATGACGGGGGGAGGAGAGATGTGATGTGACGTCTTGGACTGGGGGAGAGGCCGTCACGGGGATGTGCACGGGGGTCGGTCGGGGGGTCGGGGGGTCGCTTGGGTTGAAGAGGACTGGGATGGGGAAGGGGGAGGGGACGGGGAAGGGGGAGGGGACGGAGATGAACGATGCTCGATCGCGGAGATTGAAGCTGGAGCTGGGTCTATTTTTCTTCGCCTCCTCCGGGCGGTCTGGGCTGGGATGGGGGGGCGGACAGCTCGGATATCCCAGATTAACCTCGAGTACACCGAAGACAATGGGGATAAACCATGTCCATGGGCAGCCATTTAAAAAAAAAAAAAAAAAAAGAGGCGACACGTCCCGTAACACAGGCGTGGCGTCTCCGTCGCCGTGGAGTATACAGTTATCTCCCGCTGTGGTGCTATTGCATATCCCGTTGCCTTGCTAACTTATTGTCACTCCCTCCCTGCTGGGATTTCCGCAAACGGCCATGGGGGAGGGGGAGTTAACTTACGAAGCGAAGAGATAACTTACACCTCTGCTCGTATCGCCCTCCTCCTCAAAGGGGGGCATACGAAGCGCTCGTCTCTTACTGTGGATCGGATATACCACGGCTACTTCTTTGTGAAGTGAAGTGAAGTGAAGGGAAGCGAAGCGATGTGGAGTTTGTGAAAGAGATGTGGAGATGTGAAGCGATGTGATATCTCTACATACCGCCCGTGCACGCAGCAACAACAGCGCGTGCGTTGGGGTGCGTGAGGTTGTGGCGTAGGTACATACCTCGCGTGTACATTCACAGCACAGCACAGCAAACAAGTTCGAGCACGGCCCGGGACGAGGCCAGCACAGCAGGCGGTGCAGAGAGGGCCTGGGTAGGGTAGTTTGGGGTGAGTTGCGGTCAATACACCGACTTTTTGCCCCCGTTGTGTGAGGCGGTGGCGGGGGTTTCTATTCTTGCTGTGGAGGATGGGGATGCCTGGAGTACTATGTGGGCAGAGTATAGTTGGGATATACTATACCCGAGTTTTGAGTATTGTGGGTATTTCTGGGGGGATGTCATTGATGGACAGCGCAGACTGACTGACTGACTGACTGACAGATTGATCCTGAGAGTGACAGATGCAGGACGGTGAGCGAGAGGGCCCAAGCCGGCGGTGGAGTGTGATATGGTGCTGGTGTGGTGGCAGCCCAGTCCGTCCAGCCCAGCCATCCAATCCAGCCCAGCCGGACAAGGCGTCGGGGATTAATCGTCTTTCTCGGGATTGATGTGGGAGAGGGTAGGGTAGGGAAGGGACGGGTGGGGATGGGGATATGACGGCATTTCTTGCTGTTGCCATAACCCCGTCAGTCCCAGTCCAGGGTGGCTGTGGCTGTGGAAGTCCAAGTCGAGTATATGTGCCCTCTCCACTGTAGACGACCGGTGAGAGAAAGGGAGGGGAGCTCGGGCACGATGACGAGCGTGAGCCGCGTTGGGGAAATTGGAATCAAACTGTGCTACAGCAGTTCTGGTCTCGAGGACATCAACACCGGCGGTAGTGGAAGTGTTAGCAGTGTTAGTAATATTAGTAAGTGGTGGTAGTGGTTAATCTCCCGCTCAGCTCAGCCCCGGTTCAGCCATTTGCGGTGATTATAGCCAGGATCATCATCATCAGATCAGGAGGCGGATGATGGATACGGTGATTTGATCCTCCCTGTTCCGCTCCCGTGAGAGAGAGAGCGGCGGGTAACCCTTCCCGCGGTTGACGCCGGAAAGGAAGGAGTGAGGAAGTCACGCGTCGTGTTGTCTGTCGGAGGATAGAGCGAGCAAGGGCAAGGAGGATACGAGGCTAGCTTTGGGCTGGATGAGGAAACTCGTTCTTCTTTCCTTTCGTGCTTCCTGCCTCGTGCTTCTTGGTTGAGTGAGGGGTGTGGGTGGTAACGTGGCTGGGCTGGATAAAGGCACCCCGGGCTGCTGGTCTGTGGTATTGATTGTGTGTATGTAGTTGATTACTCAGAGGGCAGGAGAGAAGATGAAACATGGGGATGGTGTGATTGTGCATGGAGGGATAAAGGGATTAAGGCATGGTGCTATAGAGTACACAGCAGGCTGAGAGGGCGTGGGTGACACAAACACAGGACGCCCTTGGTAGTAGTCGGCCTCTTGAGTATATGGGCGTTTCTGGTGCAGTTAGTAGCAGTAGTTGTGCAGCACATGACGCTGAGAACACAAGACATTCGTACGTACAGGACGGCTTACAGCTTACAGTTTACATACATACATGCATACATATACGGCTTCATCCCACCTCACCTCACACGAGTCTTGTGTGTCTGTTCCAGATCAAAAACAAGATATATCGCAGGATAAGAGTTCCAGTTCCAGTTCCAGCTCCAGTTCCAGTCCAGCTTGGTCTCAACAACGCCGCAGTCTCAACTCAGCCAGGTCACGGGGAGAACGTGACTGCTATAACTGTCTCCTATTGAATCGTGGGGTTTTGTGTGTTATGTGTGTGTGCATCACTCTTACCACTCAGCTGGATCCGTGCACACCCCCTTTGACTATCTTCGTCTTCTTTTCCGTATATGATATCCTCCGGACTTGGCTTGCCCAACCGCTCTGGCCCTTCCGTCTGGCTCCTTTGGCGACTCGGGGTAGGAGGGAGCAGGGAGCACCATAGACCGACCGGTACTCGTGGTACTCGTGCAACGGGACTCGCTGGACGCGTGGTACTTGTGTGACAGCCGTCCGCAACCGTGGGAGCTTCGTGTCTGACCACTTGCGGCATAATACTGTATAATACCAGTTAGTAAGTTTGTAGTATAATGCCTGAGACAGGGTCGGTGTGTAAGTACTGTACGTACTGACCGTATGTACCTGTACGTGTCGTCTCTTTGTGTCGTCGCCTTACCACGGAGAGAACGAGGAGGACCACACCACCACCAGCCAACAAATCAAGCCAACAACCAGAGCTACGTATACGCCAACAGCCTCAGTCATCATCATCAGGGATGGTACATGGATTAGTGGGTGGCTATAGTGCATAGACAAAGTACTATCCCTTTCCACTAACCCGCCGCTAGCTGGCAGAAATTTAGCCCCATCAAAGTCCTCTAGTCCTCGAACTCTCTAGTCTCATTCGCTCTGACGCACTTTCCCTTCGCACCAACTCGCAACCACTCATAACCACTCATATCCGTCAATTTCTTCCCACTTTCTCTTCTCCTCCAACCAAAACCTTCCATTCCACACAAATTCCCTTTTTTCCCAATTAAATCCGCCAATTCGTCCCCTCCAAAAACCCTCAAAACAACCCCAAAACACAGACTCGAAATAAATAAAAAATCGTCCAACCACTGTCCGCCATTCCACCAAATATACCCTCCACCCCCCCAAAAAAGATAGATCTTCTGGGTCATCCTGGGAAGACAAGAGAAGGAACAGAACCCCCAAACCCGCCCGTGGCCGAAACCAAGACCCTCCACCCACCACTCACCAACCACCCCCCCTCCCAAGCTCCGACACTCACCACCCACTCACCGCACGAGGAGCCTCAACGATCAAATCAGATCCGATCAGATCGCTCCAAGCTATATCACCACCAGCATCACTTATTGGAAGAGAAAGCGCGCGGTCGGAAGCTGCGATCCAACAAGCTCAAAGACCCAATCTGCACAGACAGGTACCCTCCGCCTCCCAATACCCCGTACCTCACAGCTCGAAACAAACGCCCTGGGCCTGCTCCTTCGAAAAGTCCGAGAGTACTCTTACCTCGCCACTACCGCCGACGACTACCGCTGAGCTGCGACCTTACCTGCCACCTTGCTGCGCCTTACGCCTGTTGACAAGCAAGTACTCTTGAGGAATTGTACGTACCCGTGCTATTACCGTACAGTACCTACCGCCCATCTCTCGTCCATAAGCGCCCGCCTTGTCGTCGCTTTTCTCCGCTCGGCGCGAGCTCAATCTCCTTCGCTGTTTGGATCCATTCCAGGCTACGATCAGAGGTGTACTGTACGAGAAGAGTACTACCACCCCCCCCCCCCCCCCAAACCTCGAAACCCCCCGAATATCTCATTCTGAGTTACCTCTGGTTACTCGACTTACTCAACTTACTCGATCTCCAAAAAGTTACTTTCTTCAAACATACTTACTTTGAGTTACTTAAGTTGACTAAACTTACTTAACTTGCCTTACCTCACCATCTCTCTCACACACACTCACACATACATACTACTACTACTCGCACTACATCACCTTACTTCACGTGTTCATCCCCACCAACAAAACAATACCAACCTCCAAAAATACAAAATACTACGCCAAACCTGCACCTGCAGTCCAGCCTAACCTGGGCAAGCAACTTGCAAGCCCTACCGACCTCAGCCTGCATATGCCGGGGCTGCCATCGACCACGGTGTACACCCTACCACATCGCTTGCCAACGCATCCAGCATATCAGATTAAAGTACTCGGCCTCGCCATTAGTCGCCGCCCAGCCACTCTGCGCCAAACAAAGACCGACCGCGTCGCCTGAAATCCCACCCACGCACGCAACCCATTGCCTTATCGTCATATCTCCATCGACATCATCGTTCGTCCAATTTCGCTGCTCCAGCTCCCCAGTATAATCATTCAATACCCGCGACTCTCTTTGCGCAATCTCCGCGCCGACACGCGACGGGACGACGGGCGACTGACTCGAGTCCGCCAACACGTCACTTCCCTACATTCTCACATCCCCCACCACCAGCTATCACGACCAACCGCACGCGAGAAGCGAGTGAGTGAGAGAGAGCTCCAACGACGAGCTTCACGACGCATCCCGACGCGCCGAATCCGACGCGCGACCGCCGCCAGGCAGCCCAGCTCGCCACCGCCGAACAATACCTTGGACACGCCGCAGTCCCAATGATGGAGTACGCGCAATACCAACAACAGCCGCAAGGCCACCATCCTCAGAGCCAGGGCCACCTACAGAACCCATATCCCAACTCCGGGCAGCTACCGGGGCCCGGCGCACCTCTTACGTCGCCGACGAACCAGCCGCTGCACCAACAACAACAACACGCGCTCCACGGCCAGACATCCCCCATCCTGCCGTCGCAACAGCAAGGCGCGCAGGGCCAGGGCCACCCCGTGCACCAGCAGATGTACAACCAACCTCCCTACGGCGTCCAGCCGCAGGGCATGCACTACGGGATGCCCGGTGGCATCTCGACACAAGCCGCCGCCATGGCAGCCACCGCCGCCGCCTCGGGCCAAGGATACCCCTTCCTCTCGTCTGACCCGAGTCTCCCCAACACCTCGCCGCGCATGGGCGGCATCAACCTCAAGAAGGACGCTGCGCGCCGCCCGCGCTCGCCTCACCAACTCACACAACAGCTCGGCCACCCCCGCCGCGTAAGCACGCAACTCGGCTCGCCCGGCGCCCCAGCACAACCCCTCCTCAACCACGTCGCGCGCCCCGCGGCACCACCCATGCCCGCCCAAGCACCACAGCATCCGCAATCGCCTGAGCTGGTCGCGGGAGCTGGCGCAGAAGAGAGCCCGCTGTACGTCAACGCGAAGCAATTCCACCGGATCCTGAAACGGCGCGTCGCGCGCCAGCGCCTCGAGGAGGCGCTCCGCCTGACGTCCAAGGGGAGGAAACCGTATCTCCACGAGTCGCGACATAACCACGCGATGCGCCGGCCGCGCGGACCGGGAGGACGCTTCCTGACCGCCGACGAGGTGGCGGAGATTGAGCGCAAGCAGGCGGAGGGGGATGAGGGGGGGGCGGAGGCGGTGTCGGCGACGCCGGCGAAGCAGGGGAGCGCGTCGACGCAGGGGAGTGCGGGCGCGCCTGGGGGGCCGAATGCGGCGGCGCCGTTGTCGGGCGGGAAGAGGAAGGCGGAGGATGAGGAGGAGGCAACGCCGAGTAAACGCGTTAAGGCGAGGGCGGCGAGCGAGGATGACGATGAGGAGGAGGAGGATGTTGATGAGGATGGCTAGATGGGAGGGGAAGGGGTCGGTGCGAATTATGTGTGTGTGTTTGGCATAGCGCGTTCGAAGGGTCTGGGACTCGTCGTCGTCGCTGCGTGCCAACACCTCCACCTCCGCCCGTCCATCTTTTCTTGTCCTGTCTTCCACTCACTCATCATACCCCCCAAATACACCACTTCTACAGCCCCTACATACCAAAGTCCTAAAACACCTCGCCTCCCCATTTTTTACGACGAAACGAACCGTTGATGAAATCGCACCGCCCGCCTCATTTTTTTCTTGGGAGGGGAAGGAAAATTATCTTGCCACTACTACTACTGCCCTGCTGCCTACTTAACCTAAATTTTGCTGTTTTTTTTTTGGTTTGTGTGGACCGCCGATGTCTTTTGTTTTGTTTGTGCTGTGGTGTGAGGAGAGGGGGGAAATTATAACAATGTTTTTGTGTTTGAGATAATCTTGTTTTTGTTTTATTGTTGGAGGGAGAGGAGGAGGATGGGGGGTGGGATGAGGAGGATGGATGGGGAGGAAGGGGATATCCTTCACGTCGACCGCTGGGTTAAGACGTTGTTGGTATCTCTTGTATTCCTAGGTGGGGGGATGGGGGAGGGGGTTAAATGGGGTGGAAACGGAGGATATCAGCGGGACAACGGGACGCAAGGGATGGATAAGGTCAGGGAAGAGAAGGGATGGAAGGAGGGAAAGGGAGGAGGGGTTTTAATCGAAATCGACTTGCATCATATCCCCAAATGTCTATCTTGTCTCTTGTCTTGTCTTGTTTTTTACCTCATTATCTCGCTCTACTCTTTTGTTTATTCTGTGTCTCTCTCATCGTTTTTTTGTTGGGGATCGATCGTGCTTTTTTACTCGCGAAATCTGCTTTTTGGGAATGGAATGGAAGGGAAGGATGGGATGGGATGGATGGGAATGGGAAGGGAATGGGTGGGAAGGGAATGGAATGGGAATGGGGACAACTTTAGACTGGCATCCGCTCGCGCATTCTATGCTACTTTTTTTTTACACTTTTACTTACTTAAATACTGGTGGTGTCAGTGTTGATAATGCATGGGCGCCTTATTCTCTCACTCTCACACTCTCACTACATCTCACTCTCACCCACCTCTCTCTCTCTGTCTCTCTCTATGCGTCTTTTACGGTGAAGGAGTTTGTGTGTTTCTTCCGTGCGTTGCTGTGTGCAACTTGTGGGTTTCAGGTGCGTGCGCTATGATTGCGTGGCTGACTGATAAGTGAGTGTTTCTTAGGGGGGTGAGAGGAGTGAAAGATCTCCGTGCCGAAGGGGGAGGGGAATTGGGATAGGGCGGGGCTGGGCCAGTGCAGGAGGGACGGGGGTGTGTTTGCCACTGTGGTGTCTGGGGTGCGAGGGGAGATGGGTGGGTGGGCTGTGGGGGTAGTGGGGGGACAAAACGGGACAATACAGGACCAGCAGGTTCATGGCATTTCGCTGCTTTATACTTTCCATATCTCCATCTCATTCTATCCATCTCATCGTCTTTTTCGATTTCACAAATCTTCAGCTTGCTTGGGTGGGACAGGGTAAAGGCATACACAAATAGGATTTTTTTGATTTTTTTTCCGTTTCATCTTCTTATATTTACATTAGGCGGCTAAGAAGACGGGGGTTCATTTCGGCCTTTAGGCATGGAAATGGGATGTGGGAGTAGGGCTAGGTGGTAGGGGGAGGGAGGTGGGGAGGGGGGTTATAAATGATTGTTAAGGGAGGTTATCGTCTAGTTATAAATTTAGGGATTTTTGTACATGCTCGGCTTGATTAGTAGAGGTGGTGTGAATTCGATGAATACCCTTTACTGCTATACTTGATTTATACCTCTTGAGGATTAGTGGGGGATAGGTGGAGTAGCTAAGGAAGGAGATGTGGTTTTATTCCCACCCTATCTATACCTGGTGTGAATGTGTCTGTTAAGGGAGTAAAAATCCGTGGTTATCTAATATATATATTTCCTAGTTCCTAGGATTATGTGATCCTTAAGGAACAAAGTAGGTTATGGTTTTAGTAATAAAGATGATCTTATTAAATGAGGGGGTTACGTGACATAGAGATGTGGAATTTAGGATAAGTTATAAACATACTGTATTTGACGATGATGGCAAGGAGGGTGTCGAAAGAGCAGTTTTCGTCACTATTTTACATAGCTACTATAACATCTAGAGGCAATGGTGTTATTATACCAGCATCTACAGTTAGACCTGGTTTTAGAAATATCAAACTGCCACCTTATAATAATATATGAGAATATCTGATATGATATTAGCCGTCTCATTAAAGTTAGCCGCTGCCAACACCTCCCTAATACCGTAGGATGGTGGACGCCATGGCGTTTTGGGTGTCACGTGGGCTAAGCGGCCTGGTTTACAAGAGTGAGCATGACGTGGCCCGTTGAGTTTCTAAGTTAGGTGCCTTAAATCGTAAGCAAAGTTTCGCTATGCAAGAAAACCAAAGGCAAAGTTATCTTTGTCATGGCTAGAGCATCCATATATCTACTACATAAACCCTAACATGAATCAAAAAATCAGTTAACACTCTATGGCTAGTTAAAATTACCTCCAAACACTGACGTTGCACTTCACCCTACCAGGCTATGGCGTCAGCACCATTCAAGCCGTATTGGAGGCCCGTCGCAGGGCCCATATTGGGAGGCCCAACTGACCCTTACTCCTGGATGTTCTTTGTTGTGGCGCAGATCGGCGGCCGCCACCGTCCCGTTGCCGTCGTCTCGAGCCTAACCGACAATAGCAACGATGTTGAGACACAAATACATGGATACGGCCTCACTGCGGCCTGTCATCGCATCGTCACCATCTTCTCAGACCAAGCAAATCACCGCGCTATCAGCGCCGAGCTTTCCCTCGCTGCTAGATACTACGTGAGAGATGGCAACCGCGAGTACAGCCCCGAGCTGGTAGAGCTACCGGACCTCAACCGCAGGGACTTCAATCCTACTAGTCGTAGGAGAAGCTGGTACCATACCGGCGTGCGCGAGTTTCCCTTTATCTCGGCTTGTCTTCTCCAGGGCGTCGCTTTTAACACCCAGCAAGACTTTGCGCATCCAGCATTCCCGGAACCACTAGGCACGGTATATCGCGACACAAGCATCGAGTGGGGAATGGTTGTCATCGATATTACGAATCTAGATGCCGTTAGCTATGGTATTGTCGGCTTTAGCGTGGGACCTATGACCTTCATCGGGTCCCGATACGACGAAGAGCACCCACCTGATGTTCGTGGTGGCATGGTCTTCGCCTTCGTACGTGGCGAGCTTGGAGTCTTGGAAAAGGAGCGGCCCCGGCGTGCCATGTCTGCAGCTGAGTACATGGCTAAATTTGAGGGCGAGGGCCACTTTCCGGAAACGCCAACGGAAAATGTCAACCAGCTAATGGCCAAGGTGCCCCTGATTAATGTGGCTGCTATGGACCTTATCTGGCCACCTAGTATAGAGGAAGACATTGATATGTCACTGAGCAGCCTACGTATTGATGCTAGTAGATCTTTGCTAGACCAATACCAGGCTACTACAAGCCTCATACAGCGTGTTTTAGCGATGGAAGACCCCGATATATCCGTTTTGAAACAGGCTCGCACTATGCCTAACTTCCAGGAGGTCTTTTCTCGCGCCCTGTTGCAAGACCAAGCTCGGCTTCTTAGCATGCGCTCCTCCGACCGGCTTATCACAATGGCATTTGTCAACGGGGAGCATCTTAGCTTGGAACAACTAGATAACCTCCCTATAGAGACTATTTCGGCTATCCTCAGTGTGCCTAAGTTAGCTAAGGTCACGTCCATTAGCATTTGTATCGACAGAGTCCAAGGCACGCCAGCCCAACTTGCACACGCACTTTCACAGGTAGGGAGGCTTCGTAAGCTCTACTTTCTTCAAAGTCCTACCCAGGGACGCGAGGCGCTAAGTGCGCTGCTGTTTGTGGAACTGGCAGCCAATCCTCAGATATTACAACGCGCGCGTGTCATGTTTGCGGGCGCCTATTCGGCTGGTCTACGCAAGAGGTTATGGCTCCCAACTGCCCAGGAAAGTAATGGGGCCCAGGTGGCACCCCTTGAAATATTTCCCGTTCAGCAAATACTCGTCTTGGACCAAAGATATGATACACAAAAACATATATACGCCCACCTGGGGGACGCACTCCTTAGGCCAGAACGCTTTGCCGCCGGCTTCTTAATCTATATACAATCGCTATTGACGTCAGAAGACAGTAATACCACGCAGCCAATGAATCTGTTCAGCTTCTCCAGCGCCCCATCGTTTCTTGATAGCGACCCAGAAACCGCAGCCGAGGTCAGCCCAATTCCTGCGGAAAGCTTTGCCGTGCCGGAATATGGCCTACTGTGCGGCGATGACGACCCGTTTTGTCGGCGTTGGGCAGAGATGCGCGACTTAGTCCCCGGTGGCTGGACCGTCATGGTGTCGCTAGAAACTCACAGCACCTCCCGTGCCCTGCGATCACCGTATAAAATCCACTGCATCCGATATGCATTTATCCGTGCGCGCCAGCAGCGTATAGTGATTGATAGCTCTCTAATAATGCCGCCGAGCCCGGAAGAACTCGAGGTAGCTGGGCTAAAGGAGTTCCTAAGTGCCACGGCACCTGAGGTAGCCCATGGCATTGTCGATCGCCGCATACAGGAAGTGGCTGAGAGAATAGCCAAGATCCCTTACCAGGGATCTCTACCCCTTAAAGAGCGTATATCTGTGCTATCCCAAGAAGATGCGGCAGAAATGCTTTTAGGCTTTCTCGAAGATGCTGGGGAAAACAAGGAGGTCCTTCGTGCGGCAAGGGACGAAGACCCCGAAAGTGAGTCTCCCCTAATTTGGCTACCCCGCAACTGCGGCAGAATACTAAATATTTAAACTGTCTTACAGAATGAAACTAATATCCAGAGCTTCTCAGGGATCAGGTTGATGCTGGCTAAACGGACGGTAGTGCCTCAGCATACGCTTAGTTGCAATATACTGACACCTAGGTGGATTTCTTTTATTACAGATAACACTGCTTAATATGCAGATATAGGTGCCTGTAGGAATGCTGTTCTATCTCTTATAGTATACTTAGTTGGTGGTTTCGTGACCGAAAGTATAAAGTTGATTGTGATTTGTAACAATATGCGTGTTACGCTCGCGCCATATCCCAATCACTTAGCTGAACAGACTATAATATTCTGCTTTTCCTGGCATAATTCGGTCTTAAAGTTTATTATAATGAATTATATAAATACGAATTAGCATTTGAATCGCTATATAATGTAATTGTATATCTTGTAGAGGCGAGAGAGATAACGTAAATCTGTCTGTTCGCTTCGCTCACAGTTGCATTCAACGATTTACTCCTTACCACTCACTCTCACTATTCTAGGCAAATGTGGCTCAACCTCATCATGCATGGCTTTAATAGCCTGCTGCTCACGTAGGTCGGTAACGACTACCCCATTAGAGGTCCCACCAGCAGCAAAAGTACTCGCGATGGTTGCAGTCGAATCCGTACCAATCCACCACATAACACATCCATAGTCACTGTTCTCCTCTATAAACGCGCCACCATAAGTGTCGTCTAAGACCGCTTCGTCGCATTCGATAATAATAGCACGCATCGTATCCGTGCACCAGTCTCTGAGGGGAACATCTTTTTTTGGTGGGCACCCGGTCTGGTCCTCAGCCCACGATACGGAGACCAGCAGATTTCCGGCCGCCCGCACAGCGAAGCCAAACGTATTGGAGGGCGGCAATACATCGCCGGTATTACAGACTTGGGAGATGGCTGGATCGCCAACGTCTTCACCAAACTTTTGATAGTTTCCCTCATCAATGTGGTCGCGGAAGCAGTAATAGCTAGGGTCGTCAGGTAAAACGGTTGGGAGGGAAGGACCCGTGTCCGGAGGCGGCGAAGTTGGCGGAGTACTGGTGGTCGTGGTCGTGGTGCTGGGACCGATGGTAGTTGGCGTGGCTGTGGCATCCTGGGAGTTCGGATCCTTGGGGTCACGGAAGCCCGGCGGGTCTCCCGTCGGCTGGGGTGAGCACCAATAGCCAGTGCAGAGGACACCACCGCATGAGCTGGCACAGGTTGGGCCAACTGTTGGCCCCGTGGTAACGCCTATGCTGATGCCGCCTCCGCCGTCTGGGGGCAGAACACATGTGCCACCCCCATCTTGGCGCTCAAAAATGGTGTTACTACTGTCCTTCACCCCTCGCGCCGCTATTATGGGGTCGCCGCAGTATGTAGGAGGCACGTATTCCGTGATATCATCAGGTAAGTTTGGGCAGTCGTTTTCAGGGTCGTCGTCATTTGGTACCAGGCAATTTATGTTTTTAATCATACCATTCCAGACCAGAGGAACTGACCTGCCTAGGCCCTTTGGTCTCGCTGGTTTTGTCCTAACGATAGGGCGTTGAAGCGCAATAATCATGGCCTTGACCGCTGCTGGTCCGGCAGAGTTTGGCTGATTCACTAGAGAAAGAAAATGGGTCAACCACCTTCCTACCATAAATAGGATCCGCGATGGTTATGATAAACAACGAGAGAAGTTTGCACACCAAGAGCCTTGTGCAATAAGGTGGAAAAATGGCCATGGAGACTTACTTTGTTCATGCCATCTAGACGGCAATTGCTTCAAGTAGGCAGCAAGTCCCGCTACTTGCGGCGCAGCAAAAGAAGTGCCCGAATCAGTCTCATAGGGATTATTCTGTGCGGGGTCTTTAGGTGTATAAATAAGCTCTCCTGCCGCGTACGTGGTCACGAATGATGCCGTCTGCGAAAATTCTGCCTCAGTGCCATACTTAGAGGCGGCGCCAACGACAATCATATTAGGGAGGTATCCGGAATCACTCGGGTCATTAGGATCTTTGTACGACCCCTTATGTGGATTGTTCTGGTCCGGATCCGCAAACAGCTGGGGGTAGGTGTCGACAGCCTTGCGGCCCTGAAGCTTGCCGAAATTTCCTGCTGCGACTACTATAGTAACGCCCGCCCTGTCCATCTGTTTGAGGATGTCATAAAAGAATTTAATAAAGTTCGGAGTCCAGAATGAATACAAAGAGCCAAAAGACATGCTTATAACTGAGGTTGCAGGCGTTCTAGGCGCTGTGTTCATATTGTCCCAGGCGCTTATAAGATCTTCTAAAAACCAATCTCGGGGCTCTATGTCATTAGTGTCATCAGGGTTATCCACGTTTTGAGTCGGAGGCTGGTGGCCAGAAAAGACAACATGGCACTTCTTACAGACCCCTAGTTCTGTACCACTTATGGCGGCTACCACGGCGGAGCCATGATGCCTTAATATGTCGTTTGATGCTGATATGTAGCCGTATCTACTCTGCGGTTGCATCTTTGTCGGCGTGTTTCCGGAAAACTCGGGATGGTCCGTCCATATGTCACCATCTCCAGGGGTGTAAACTGTGATTCCCTCTCCGGCGGAGTCGTCGTAGTAATATTGGTACTGGCGACCAGACTTAGAGCCACTAGCTGCTGAGTCACTAAAATCTTTATTTGGAGGCAGTGATATAAAGGCAGTGTTCCAAATATCCGAACCGGTGGCTACCGCTGCCCTTTCCCAGAGTCGGTGTTTTTCCGGCGTGGTAAGATCCACTCTAGACACGTTGTATAAAACATCAGATGAACCCTCGCGGCCAATGATCACAGGTGCGACCTCTTCTCGGCCTAATCCGAAGATGGCCTGGGGTGGCCGGGGGCTCTTATGGTTGTATTCGGTGTAATAGTATGCTTCGGCGAGGTCAAATGTTTCGATTTCACTTTTTATTGACTCGGGAAGGCTCTGCACCCAATAGTATGCAACATAATTATCGGGGTGACCGGCTTCAATAGTCTGGTAAACTAGTCTTTCCCTCTCGAGCGCACTAGGGACCCCTCCGACGTCCCTGGGACCATGGGGATACACGATAGCACCTAGGTCTACACAATTGTCATCACGCCTCCGAAGTGGGGAAGGGTCCTCGTCAGCGGTCTCAGCGCCAGACCGTCGGACTTTGGCTAGACTAGTTGCGGATGGGGTGCAGACAGCAACGGAAGTCGTTTTCGAAGTGGCCCCTGAGTAGGTCACGTCACAGCCGTAGACGGGTTCACAATCTGAAATTGTCGACGTGGCCGTCGTTGAGGTGGTCCCATCAGTCGTCGTAACGAGGTAGGTAACTGTTGTTGAGCATATCGAAGCGGTCTCTGTCTTGCAAGATTCGTCTGGTGGCTCTGATGAGTATGTAGGCTGGTGATCGGGGCCAATGGTAATCTCAGGCCAGGGCGGCAGGGAGCCTTCCAACTTAAATCCTGGTGGCCACTGAATCGGCGGAGGCGGACCCGGGGGATATATTCCTGGAGGGAAGGACCAAAACCAGCCACCTATGCGGATCTTATCGTGTGAGATGCAGATGAAGAAGAACCAAAGCGTGCACGGTTGCTTCGAGCCGCCGCCGGTTGGCTCCGGCTTGGTGACGGTGGTAGTGATCGGGTAAATAATACCAGGGGGCCAGGTTGTCCAGACGGGAAGTACAGTAGTTGAAGTTGTTGTCGGCGGTGTGGATGTTGGTGGTGCCGTCCAACTCGTAATGAGACTGCAGTCGACCGATACCAGTCCAGTTGTCGCGCCTAAGAATGTGATAATTTTGGTGGTTGGGCAGTTGAATCCCACCACAATCGTAGTCAACGTCGAACAGTCGGTCTCGAATGTGACCGCTGGTGTAGCAAATACAATCTCGCTATCGGGTGGGCATGTTATAGTCGATGCTGGTATTGTAGCCGGGAAGGTCACAGTAGTGACGGTTGAACCAGACACTGTCACAGTTGACGTGACGCCCTGGTAGTAGGTACTACTGACACCGGTGTTGCCGGGGTCAGGGCTAACATAGGAGTCTGTGGGGCCTCCAAGAATCTGTGGCCACGGCGGTAGAGGGAGGACGCGCGAAGTCGTCCCTCCATTTCCGTCAGACACCCCGATAGTGACGTCTGAGACCCCAATACTCGGCGAGGCAACAACACCTGTTTGGCCTGATGTGATGTTATAGTTGGAGTAGCCCATGGCGCTAATAGTGAAGCCGGTTACCGTGATAACAGTCGTAGTTACAGTAGCCACAAATGTCACCGTAACTATGCCACCGACTGTTACTGTGCTGGTGTGACCATACTCAACTGAGGTTTTGTAAGTAATAGGGGTTATGGTAGCTGAGGATTTCAATGGGCTAGTCGGAAAGACAAGGAGGCAGGACGAATGAGAGCACGAAACAGTCGGGGAACTCCAAATCTCTGTTCCAACATATACAGTATCGACATTATCCTGGCCGGGAAGCGGAAGCCAGATGCTATCCTCGGTAGTAAATCCGCTCTGGTTTGTGTCATTCTGAAACACCACAGTGTTGTCGATGCCCACGGCGATTTCTGAGATGGCCACTGTGTACAAATTGAAAATAACCACGCCGGTCGATCCAGTCACCTCTAGAACGCGCTGCTGGCAGTTGAAGGTTTCGACACAGTCCTGATAGTATTCTTGAAAAAAGCTGTATAGTCCAGCACCGTGGATGGTGACGGAGCTTGAGTCTACAACCCGTAGCCCCCACGACGCAGCACAAGCGGTATCGCCATGACACTTGCTGAAATCGGGATCATTGGGAAAACCCTTAGCTATGTCGACGTTAAATGGTGCGGGAGCAATAGGATTAGGCTGGTAATAAGGCGTCTCGGTTTGAATATGTCCCATGTATATGTCCTTTGCCCCGCTCACCTGGTAGTTGTACATGACGGAGTGCTCAGAGCTGGTACCGTAGAACCACGAGGGGCCTTGTGACTCAATGAGCATGCCACGAGCACCATAGACGCTGATTTGGTTGGCAGTCTTATCAAAGTTATTGTACATGTTCTCATCATTGTCATGATCAGCCACCCATGCCCAAACGTTCTCAAAGTAGCCTGAGGCTTGCTTCGTAACGTGGAACATGAGCGATGCAGCAATGCACTGTTCATTGAAGCTAAACTTAGGGCAGTCAGCAATACCTAGATCAGTACCGTCCGCGCCACCGACCCGAAAGTGAGAGTCCCACATGGCAGCAGCGCCCTGGGTTATGGCAGCTATGTTCCACTCCATGAGAATAGCGCCAGCAGTGTTGCCACGAACGCTAAAAAGCATCTCAACAATTTCCACGGAGCCTACCTCACCAGCGTTACCCACTTGTATCATAACCTTAGGGTTGGACATGTCAGAGAAGTAGTATCCCGACCCCTGGATTTGGGACCAGCTAGATCCCTGGACCCGCGACCCCGTGGGAATTAAGATGGTGCCACCAACTTGGTAGATTCCGGCAGGGAAGTACGCGATTAGATTAGACGACGAGGCCTTTTGAAGGAAGGAGTTGATACAAGACGTCTGGTCGCCCGTGCCATCGTTTTTGCAGCCTCCATCCGTGGTGGCCACCGAGAACTTGTCTACGCCAAATGACTCGTACTGGGGACGGGATTGCACAAATAGCCGGCCGTCCTTTGACAATAACCCCTTGGCCTTGGGGGGCACCGTCGCCGCGCCAGTAATATCCGTGCCTACCGAGCCATTGTACGTCTTACCCGTGGTCCATATATCGATGGTGTCAGATGCTGTGAGTAGCGTATCGCCATTCTCAACCTGGACAACCTTGTCGACGTTGGTGATATCAACGTTGTCAAGGACAATGTTGGGAGAATTAGCTATGCCATTAGTCAAAATGCCCACGGGCACGTCGCTAATAGTACTGTCGATGATGGACACGGATCCAATGCCCTGGCCGGTATTGCCGCCTGTACCGCTGATATTGAATCCAATGGCACCACCGCTGATCTCGACGCCTTGCCAGGTCCAGCCCCAGTCCCAGACCATCTGCACAGCCGTCAGGCAGTCATTAAACTTCAAGTTGCGCGCCGTGTACTGCTGGGAGCCGGCACGCCATCCAATGTTGCCGCCGTTGAAAGTTAGATCGGAGACAAAGCCACCACTACCATTCTCACTGAATATGCCAACAGCCGTAGTGTCATCGCTCGATGTAGCCTTAGGCATATTAAAGACAAGATTCTGTAGCGACGTCCCTTGGGCCACTTGCCAGTGAATGCCCGTCGGTACTAGCGGTTGGTCATTGTTATCCGTAGCCACGGGCATGAGCGTCAGATCGAAGATAAAGTTACGAATCTGCCTGAGGAACTGATTCTGATTCACATACCACTCCTCTCCCGAGCCTCCAGGTATATATGGGTCTGTATCGAAGAGCGCTATTCCCGAGAAGTTAGAGCAGCCTTGGATTGTAGGTGGGTTGAGGGCGTCGCCGATGAACTGCGTATAGTATAGCTGGATGATGGGTGTGCATATCCGATACGTCCCAGGCGGAAAGTAGATGATAGCACCTTGCTTGAAGGTGTTGCCGCACTCCTCACCGCACCTGTCGCCGTCTGAGACAGCCGCGTTAATGGCTTCGGAGGCATCAGTGGTGCCTGTGCAATCAGCTCCATAGTCGGACACGATGTTCCGGTAGAACTTGTAACCTGATGCGGCCAAAGGTGCCTATAACTAAGAGTTAATTCAAGGGATCTCAATATTCCAGTATATAATTCTTTACTCACGCTACCCAGGGGACCGAGCTGCGTCAGCCAATATGAGCTTGCACCATCACACGTGGCGGCGGCGACTTTATTAGAAGTTATGTTGGAATTAACCCGCGTCAAGTTGGATCTGAAACCGCTGCGAATAATCTTGTTGGCGTGTAGATTGGACATGTACTTGTCTAGACTACCAGAATAGGGCCACGAAGGGCCATTTTGCTTTCCTAGTACATGAAAGTGAGAAAGTGCACAAGGTGGAAACGGCAAAGTGAAAGAAGGATATGATAAAAAAGTAATGGGAGAGGAATGATGATGAGTGGGACCACTACGAAGGGCAACGTATGGGATAACCTGAGAAAGTAAACTGCTAGTAACAAACCTTTGTCTGGAGCTACATGATAGTAGTTGTCCGTATTGTCTACCATGTAAGGTGCATTGGGCTGTTGAGAAAGTTAGTATAATCCCATCTGCCAGTCCAGAATTGCCAGTCTTACCTGTGGCCCGTAGAATGGAACGGCAGGATACTTCGGACTGGAGTAGTTAAACACCGCTGAGACGGAGATGTATTGAAGCAGTAGTAGCACGAGCGTAAAGACGCTCTGCCTACCCGCCATATTGTATGTCAAAACAAAGGCGTCGTAGTCTCAAGGACGGCGGTGGTGGCAACTGATGGGTAGCCTAATAAGCCACAACGTTGTGCAGCACCTGCATATTTATGGGCTGTGCCTGCTGAGTCCGACAAGTTTAAAGTGTGACGGCCCCTGAAATCCGAAATGAGAGAATGAACCCTGATGAACCCGTGCTTCCGAACTTCCGTCAGCCAGCCAGGATTGAGACTTGCATGAACACTCTAGTATGTAATGATTAGAAGAGGTCAATGTCCGGTAATCTAATGGTTCAAGGGATTCAAAGGATTCAAATATGCTGGTCAGATCACACCTACCGCACATGACCATAGTGCTCTAGCCCTTGTTTAAGCAGATAATCACTTACTATGCAATGCAGTAATTTGTAGGATAACAGACTATTGAAATACCATTAACGTAATTAGGATACGAAAGATGGATGTCTGATCATCTACTTTGCACTTCCGCTGACGAGTACAAATAGCGCCGTGAAAACCAAAGGAAAGAGAGGTGTGTTATCTCGTCAAGGTCTTCTTGTCGTCGTCTCAACTCTCACCACCTCTAGTGGGTCTGCAGTCACTATACCTTCGAAACACAACTCTGATCCATCTGGTATCTTTCAACTGCAAGCACCATACTTTGTATCGCTAGATATCACACATTACATCTTATCAAGATGTTATCTTCACGCCTAGTATCTCTTGCTGCCATCATGCTCTTAGCCAGCAGCGCCGCAGCGGATTGTTTCGACCCCGAGCCTCCCGCGTTGACGTGCTACACCGAGCCCGACGGAGTGCCGCAAGACGTCTCTGTCGCGGACATTACCTACGTCGCGGGCTACCTCCGATCTTATGGAGCCCAGACCAAAGCCGGCCGCCAGTTTACCCAGACGGTGGAGGATGCACCCAACTGCGACGAATGGACGCTCTATCAGCACGGCACCGTGCTCGCCCTCGCGAAGCACATCGACAGCAGCCTTAACTCGAGCGTGCTATTTGCCGACATCGCCAACACTATTGACGGCGGTGCCAACGCCACGCCTTCTCAACAGCTCGGGGCCATCATCGGGTGTGCCACGAACGGGGGCTCGTTCGGCGTCGTGTACAACGCTACCAACCCACAGTACAACACTGCGGACTACCTCGCCAATAACTATACCCCTGAGGGTATTCTCATCAAGATTGTCACCGCTCCGGTCTAGAATAGTAAACGAGATGGCTTTTGCGATTCTGGTTGGATGGAAGCTGGGAGTAGGCTAGGGCCATAGAACTGAGGATCCAACATCAGCATGATCCAACATCAGTATGATGCCAGGGTGTAGAGTACATAGGACTTCGAGAGTCAAATCAGGTTAAGCTCGCTGCGCTTTAATAATATGACTTGCCGATTCTAACAGCTTATATGGTTGCATCTAATATCCAGCATGTGAATTGCGTTTGTTGCTTCATTGGTTCCGTCATATAAGCTGGGGAAATGTTCTGTCTAATGAGCTAGGAATGTTTATAGCCTATATGCATGTAACATTAGGTTCCTGTAGGAATAAGTCGCATAATCAGCTACATCTTTTAGAAGGGTTGGTCGGCCACCAGCCTGCTTACCCTTATTAGTTGGTGAAGATGTATGTTGAATCCTACGGTTCTCCTGTTTGAGCGAATCAAAGTCCATACTAACCGATCCGGGCATGTAACCGAGCGATGTCATAGATTACTCTGTTATGCAAGGATTGTTAGAAGCAGCAACAGGACGGCAAGGACGGCAAGGACGCATAAGCTACAGTACGTCGACAGCTCGGGTGTTCCCGTTTATAGGTCGATGGGGAGGTATTAAACTCCGAGTTTTAGAGGTGGTGGCGCCGACAAAAGCCACTTGCAAGGCAACGCTTACTTACCCAGGGCGCCACTCCAACGGCTTCTCCCAGCATCTTCGGGTTCCTGGTATTCGTCGATTTTGCCGAGGGAGGAGGCATGTATTTCCCCGACTTCCACTCCTATAAGGCTGTCCTTGTTCCGCGGAACAAGGAGCTGCGCGGATACTGTCTAGCCGATGTAATAGCATCGCTTCATAGCCTGATTATGCCCTCTTTGGATCTAGTCGGAGGCGCGGCACCGTAGTAAGCACAGTACCGCATAAGTACAAGATAGGAGGAGTAACACGAACTCAATCTAAGCGGATAAGGTTGCATCCACTGATCTATTTCATCGCTGCATCCACTACCGCAGCTGCCTGCCCCCCTTTCCCCGCCACCACCCTCATCCCCCCCCCCCCAAATCTCGACTTCCTCCCTCCCCGGCCCCCACGCAGAAAATATTACCTTCATCCACCTTCTCCCCCCTCTCTCCCCACGGCAACCCGACAGGCCAACTGATTCGTCCACACCTGGAGCACGGTAAAACAGCGTTACGCCTATTCATTTGCATAAAACCATGTGCTTTCACATAGAACTAGAAGGGGTAGAATACAACGCCCCATTATACCTGTCATGGCCCTTGTGTGTGGCTCTTCTACGTGGGGCCGTAAGTGAGACTCTACTTTATCAGCACTGAGATCACTGCTACATCAGGCCTAATTGTGGCTTTCTCGCTACTCGTATTTCTCACCCGAGCTGGCCATACACTGTAGTAGGCGTAATCTTAGTAATACTCCCTCTTAAGTTATTATTTAAGCGTCTTTGTTATATAAAAGATTGAGCTACCTCAATAACATCCTTGAAGATACACTCCATCAGAGCAAGATAGCTCGCGGTGCTTCTTTCTTTTCCCATTTCTTCAAAGTCAAGCAAGCCGCCTCACGATTGCAGCCCCCCCATATCCTCAACATTTCGCCTTCAAGTCTCTGACCCAAAAGGCGGGAATCTCGGCGCCGTCGTCTCATCACAAGAGTACTGCACCAAAAACGGTGAAGACTCAGTCGTGTCCGCACCGATGATGACCCTCCCATCCGGCCCCTTCAACTCGAACGAGAGCCCACCAGGCCCCGCCCCATTTGCCCACATGACTCGTATCGGATAATACTTCCCCTCCTCAAACGTCACCGTATACGTGACAGCTGTCTGAGCCCCCGAAACAAACGTCTGCACAATATCCGCGTTCGCGCGCGTATACCCCGCGTACGCCTTCGGCCCAATCCAGAGCAGCGAAATGTCATCCACAAACGGGAGGCGGAACGTATACACACCGCTCTGCTGCGCGAAGACGTAGGCGCGGTGGTTGACAGTCGTGTAGCCCGGGTCTGCGGGCGCGTTGCCGTAGATGGGAGTGCTCGAGCCGAACCCGATGCTCGGCGTCGTGCCCGAATACTGGAGGCGCTCTGTTTTGAACCTGGCGGGGTCGAAGGTGGGGTAGCCTGCTCCGAGGGCGAGGTTGTTGGAGCCGTCGGGGCGAGTGTTGCTGTAGATGCCGTATTGGAGGCCCTGGTTGCCGCAGGAGAGGTCGGGTTGCGGGGGGCCTAGGGGCTTGGGTGGGATGCAGGGTGCGGAGCAGGAGGTGTTGGTGTTGCAGCTTTGGGATCTTGAAGAGACGTTTTGGCAGCAGGAGCTGGTGCAGCCGAGGGAGTAGGCGCTGCTGAAGCCGGGGGTCGGGATGGTGGGTTCGCCGTGGTGGTTGGAATAGTAGCAGGTTCGGGATCGGTCGTGGTAGTCGACACTATGGCAGGGGATGTAGGAGGCGCAGTCGTCTATGCAGTCTTTGAGTGTGGCTTGCTTGTCGGTCTTGAGATATGCTGTTCCGTGGCGTTTGCCGCAGCTCATTCGAAAGGTTTCGCCAAATCTGGAGGAGTAGCTTTGGCCGTTTGCTAGAACTGGGATTTAGTATATTCCATGTACTTCTTTCTACTGGCACTCTTACCTGAGGGACAAGTAGTTGAGCAGGCTACCAGCATCTCATCACTTGCGGGTTGTGTTGGTGGATCGATCTTGTATGCGTAGTCCTGACCAGCGGAGGCTTCAGAAACTGTTGCGGCGCCTGTTGAAGATAATAGAGTACAGCTAAGGCTTGTGGGGACGTAATTGACACTATTGCAAGTGTTCTCCTGGCTACACTTGTCAATACATTTTTGCAACGATGGTGCCGTCGTTATTTGAATGGCCGTTGTTCCATGGTGATAACCACATTGGATCTTGAAGAATGTGCCATCTTGAGTATGGTATACGCCGTTATTGCTCGTAGGGCAGACGGCAACATTGGTTTCAGCTAATGTTGGACAGCCTGGATTAACTGGAGCAACTGGAGCAATTGGAGCAATGGGAGCAATTGGAGCAAATGGATTTGGGTAGGCTGGCATTTCCCCAGTAGCTGGACCTGCTGCAGGGGCCGAGGCTGCCGGTGGGGTAGCAGGAGCAGGCGCGAAAGGGTTGGGATATTCTGACTGAGCGGCTCCGGGGGGGGCAGCAGGAACAGGAGCGAAGGGGTTAGGATACTCTGACTGAGCGGCTGCTGGGGGCACGGAAGGAGCAGGGGCGAAGGGGTTAGGATATTCTGACTGAGCGAAACCACCGTCAACCCAAATAAAGGAGGTGAGGACTAGTAGGACGCCCGATTTGGAGATATTGGTAATGAAACCCATCATGAGAAGGTTTGCTGAATTTCTTCAGCTAGATGGTGAAGGAATTCAAAATGAATATGTTAAGATTTATGGGTAGAGAAGTGCCTTTTTAAGGAAATTCCAATGAAAGAGTTATTTTTTTTTCCATTGCTGTGCTCTACTCAAACACAGTGAGATATATGCCATCACCTATGCATGTCTAGATCCTTTGGTTTCCGGGAAAGCTGATTCCAAGGATTAAGCTAACACTGCACTGTGTACGTAAGACTACAGCTATTCACTATGCGGACTTTTTCGATCAATAACCGATAACTGATCTCAGACACTGACAGCACATGAGACACCAACAGCACCTTTTTTTTAAAGTTCACAGAAGGCACCCCTAACCATTGATGCCACTACCCGGCCCCCACGACCGCGGTCCGTCCCGTATTACCCACCACCTTAATCCCTCGCCCCAATTGTCGATCACTCCAAAAAGCGCCCTTGATCTTGTGGCACTCCCCACAATTAGCAAGTCAAGCTGGATCCTAGAAAATCCCCATCGGGGATCTTCTAGGCTTCCCCCATCTGGCGAGAAAATGCAGCGCATGAACGCATTGAACGCACTGCACTATAAATTATACTGTACGTCCGGTCCAGCCGTTACGCAGCCGAGAACTCATATATCTTGAGCGCATAGAGGACGGAGATGTCTTAGCTGCGCGTAGCTGAATGAGGGCATAGCCGGGTAAAATTACAGCTGAATGTGAGTGCAGCTGGATCTGAGCATGCACCAAACCCCGCTCCTCTACCCATGCATCCCCGGAATGTATGCACACACCAAAGCCCGACCCTCGACCCATCCAACCCCGAACTAACTCCACCATCTACCAGCCCAAGACAAACTAACGAAAACAAAGTAATCCGAGGCGGAAGACACAGTCTAATCACAATCGCAAATGGTCATCATTAAATAGGATAAAATGGAAAACCAACACCTAAAGCTGCAGCGACTTGATATCCCTACGCAAAACTTCTGCATTACAACCTTCCTTAGATAATAACAATGCAAACGAGGTGTATGAGTTCACTATTAAGGTAAATGTTTCACTGAAAGAGCAACACAGATACTGGATATATGCCGATATTTTATATTGGGACTCATATAGCATATTTGCCACTTTTTATGCAACTTAGATAGAGCTAAAGTATCTCGTGCGCGAATACATGACCAACATAAACAACCCCCGTTTCATCTCCAATCTGCCACCCTTCCCAGCATACTCATAGTCCATGACCGATCCGATCCACGCCCTCGTTCAATATCAAGAGAGCAGAAACTAAGGGGCGCAACATGACGTCGCCGTACCCTGAGGATTAAGACATGCCACTAGTCCCGAAGCAGCGCCGGCACAAAGTGCATCTGCTGCAGTCTGCTGAGTAGGGAACCTGCGAGCTGGCGGAGGCAGCAAGCAGGACCGCCCACCCGAGCAAGGGTTGGAGCTTGACAAGCAGGTTTGGCCAGCAGCGCAAGGATTGCCGGTTGGCAAACACGATTGTCCAGATGGGCAGACGGCGGCTGGGACAGGAGGCACATTGCAGTTCGGAATTGTCAGAGCCCCGCCTAAGCATGCCCATGGATTCGGAAAGAGAGGTCCGAATAAGAACGAGCCTAATGGCCTGTAGGATATTGCCGCTGTGCAGGTTGAGGTGACTACAGGTGGCGGACTGACAACGATGGGTGCAGGTCTGAGGGGAAATGACCACCAGGCGTTGGCAGTGCTAGCCAAAACAGTGGCCGCAAAGGCGATGGAAGTAAGTTGCATCTTGGTTGAGCAAGTTGAGACTAGATATCTGTTAGCACTCAAAGTCCCAAAGGAAGTTTACAAGTCCTAGGGATACACACTTTGACAGACTTTCGATATTTGAAACCAAAAAGGGGAGAGAGTTTAGCAAGAAGGATGCTCAGTTGTCCGATATAAAACCAAGAGGTGTCGTGAGGCTGTGCTTAATAAAATACGAGTGGGCTCGGTTATTGAGGTGAGGCATTCCTTTATAGAGGAAGATTAAATCGTGCAAAATGGCTCAAATTAATAAAACTTCTCGCGTCCTTTGAGACATCCATCTCCTAGGTTTTCACTGTGAACTCGCCTAATGCGTTCACAGATGCATTGCGCTGTATGATTTTCTAATGACCTCTCGGAAGATCTTCTTAAAGTGCTGTCATGCGCAGTTCAGCCCAATGCATCCCATAATGCAACCACATGCAGTGCGTTCCAATATTGACAAACCGAAGTTAACTTCAAGTCAGCTGGTCAGGCCATCTCAGAGATTAAGCGTCACTTTGAAACTCTTATCGATATCGGCACCCAAACCGGGTCATTAATTGGAAGCACATGAAGATGCTCGGAGCTGAAGTAGCGCTTTGGGAGGTCGACCGGTTGCCGATAGGTTGTTCCTCTGAGACTCTCTGGGCACGACAGCAAACTGCAGAAAGCCCGGAAGTCGCTACTGTGCTACCTGAAGGCATGCTGGATTTTAGGGGTTCACACAATTTAGCGCGATCGAAAACCCCGCATATGTCTAAACCAATGGTCCTAGAACACTAGATTAGCTCGCACACTGCATTAGCTTCCGGCATGGAGCTACCCGCTGCCCCATGGAACGGAAGATCGACAAATGTTCATAATCGGCATAGATCAGCGAATTTGTTGTATTTGGTTAGCTGACATGAAACTTCGTTCACATACGTGGGAACACGCTCCACGATGAAAAAAACCAACAGCGTCCGATTAGGATCCTACTGCAGATAAAAAACCATATGGGGACAGATACAGTGCCCAGTCAGCTAGGATGGCGCACATATACGACGAATGTCTTAACACCAGCGCCGACGCCGTAACGAATGACGGCACTGTATCTACTTCATCCAATGTCTTCAGCGTTGCATATTGCAATCGAATATAATGCGTTCCACGACATTCAATAGCGTATTTGAATTAAAGTGCGTCTGATATGCAATGCATCGCAATTAATACCTCATTATTCTGTCTTGCTCGAACCACTGTTTGTCTCGGGACCTCCGCATTGCTGTTGAAAGAGATCCAAGATCTACAATAGCTCGACTAAGAGCAAACTTGGAACCTACAAGTAGAGCACGATTTTCAGTTCCCCAGCAGAAGTTATTGTCATCTTCGTCCTTAAAACATCTCGCTCTAGTTACAGAGCTTTTGAGAGTTTCGTCAAATATCGACCCATTTAAAGTCTATAACAATGGTCTACATTAGTTCCAACCGTCAGTCTTTTGCCCTCATTCCCGTGGCATTAGTTCTATGGGCGAATAACGGCTTCGTCGCTGCTCAATCGGAATATCCAAACCCATTCGCCCCCGCCCCTTCGGCCCCTTCGGCCCCTTCAGCTCCATCGGCATATCCAAACCCATTCGCCCCTTCCGCTGTACCTGCACCAGTTGTTCCACCTAATGATGGACAACCATCATACCCAAACCCTTTCGCCGACAACCAGACCCCGCTAGGTCCTACAGACCATGACCAGGCTTGGGCAGATGGCATCTGCCACAGCGATCCTACCTATGGTGCAGCTTATATGGGAGCTGCTGATTCGAAAGGAGCCTGGGCTTGCGTGCTTACGCCAGAGCCAACCAGACCGCAGCCCTGTTTTGGCGTGTCGTATGTTGATGCTAGAACTGGTCTGCAAGCTTGCCGCACAAAAACGACCACCAATTGCCCTGGATCCCCCAGTTGTGCCGCTGGAAAGACCTACCAGACTGCAGACTTGTCTGCACCTGCAGGTGCCTGCTGCGGCACGGGCAATAAATTCGCCTGCTCTTGCAAGGATACCGGGTCTTATGTTTATGATCCTCTTTCTTGCCCCGTTCTTCACCGAAATATTCGCATCACTCCAACCGGTCCGAAATTCAACCTTCTGTGCAACATTTCGACTAGGCGCCAGGAAATGTTCGCTGAGCAAGCGGGCAGTTTCATCGAATGTGTTGATGCTTGTGGAGCTTTGACGGGGTGCGCAGGTGTCGAGTTTAACAAAATCACTAAGCAATGCTCCTTCAAATCCGAATATCTGACAGAGAATTCTGATGGTGGTGCCAACAATGATGTGGATAGTGCCTCTATGGATCCTCCGCCACAGTGCCCCGAAGCTGATGGAAAGACTCTAACAATTGGGGGGGTCGATTATGAGCTGTTTTGTCACATGGGATGGAACGCAAATTTCCCTTATGCTGCCTCTACAAAGGCAAAGGACATATACGACTGTAAGTGTTCTATAAATTTTTGACTCTATATTTTAAATAGTGAGCCCCTGTTAATATTCTGATTCAAGGTACTCGACAATGCACCGAAAAAGGCCCTGCCTGCCAAGGTGCGAATTACTGGTTCCAAGGCAATGACTGTATTATGACAACCAAATTTGAGTACCCACCCACTGGAGGTGGCTCTGGAAACCTTGTCGTTGGCGCCATCCCTAAAAAGCAGAAGTAGTCAATGTGATAGCAGGCATTTCTAGCATTCAGAAATTCGGTAAGACGGATATTGCACTAGTTTCAAAGGCGGATTGGTTATGGGCGTAAATGCTATAGTGAATAAATACTTGTCTCATTCCTAATATTGGTTTTGACAACTGTATGTCATAATATAAGAGCAGACAAGTGCTTAAATCGCCGACATGTGTGTTCCGGCCCAGCCGCGAATGTGCCAGTCGCGAATAACACCTATATTATAACATAACTCAACAACATAGATAGAACTTTATCAGATATGAGATATACATTACTCTATTTAACGATGTGACAGCTAGGAGGTTGCTGAAAAGGGCAGCTTTCATCGCAGCTCGCTTGCCCCTACACCCTAACATTAGTCGCTACACACCTATTTGTGCCCTAGGTTCAACTACAACCACCAAAACAACTCGTCCACCTCGTTCACCCATCTACCTCTAGCCAATCCATCCGACCTAAGTGCCCTCACTATCCAGGTGCCTACGAAAGCCAAAAGTGGCTGTCTCCTCATTGAACCGCAAACTCAGAGGTATTTAAAGGTCTCTTTCGTCTGTTCAACGCCATCTCTTCTCTTTCATGTCTAAACCACTCGATTCTTCACCCCTCCTACAAGCTTCCGCTCGTAGTCGTAGTCACTCTTTTCAGCCTTCAATACTCCTCATCTACATTTCTGTTCAGTCACTTTGCACCTCCCTCGACTGCTTCGAAAGGAATCTAAGTAGTTTCCACTCGAGTTTATGAGGCGTAGGGAGCAAACCCCTCACCTGGTGTGAACCGTCGCTCTCAGTGACTGTTTGACGGCTGATCACTATGAGTATTCCAACTGGATGCTCATATGCGAAATTATTCCCGACACAGCTAGGCAATGGCGCCGCTCTGGAGACCGCGATTTTCGTGGGATTATATGGAAGCTTGGTCTTTCGATCTATACGTTCTTACGCCATAGCTAGACTTACGCCCTCATGCGCTCAGGCCCTCGCTCTGTGGGCCTAAGAGGCGTGTGGGGGTAATGGGGCGTAAGACTTGGAGTGGAACGATTTTTTGTTAGCGTAAAACTACCTGCACGTCCTATACTTTTGTCATCATTTGGTGAGGCTCTGGCTGATCAGGACTGTGGCTACTGCGCCCTGAAGCTGCGCCCCGGAGCTGCGCTAGTACTTTGAATCGATTGATAAATCCATTCACTGCACAAGCTGGCCTTGCGTCAAAGCGATAGCAACGACAATTCTGCCTAAGATAATCATGGGCCTGTTCTCCTTTCTCGACCGTTCAAGTAAGAGGTCCGTCCATTCGCGACGAGAATCATCGTTGCAAGAGAGCACGGACACGGTAATGAAGCAAGGGACGCAAGAACCAGAATCAACTGCCGCCCAAAAGCTGACTCCTGAAGCCGGCGCGCTACTCAAGGCCCTTTCAATCTTCCACTGCGATGGAATTCAGGAGAAGCTGCTTATCGAAGGTGCGAGACATGTTCATCTCAAAGCGTGTCCTAAGACAAGGTTGGATTACGAGAAAGCAAGAGATGAGCTTCTTCGCCATAATCTTGTGAAATGGGACAGCAAGAAAACTGAATTAAGCATTCACAAACTTATGCAAGATGTCGTTCGAAAGAAAATGGGCAAGGAAGAACGGGAAGCCTTATATGACATTGGTATATTGCTCATCTCTGCGGTATGGCCTTTCACCACCTTTGAGACGAGAAATAAGGTGTGGAGATGGCCGGTACTAGAAGCTTGCCTTCCCCATGTTACGCAATTAAAAGAATATTATAATGGCACTCATGAAAATAAGGTCGAGCGTCAGAGTACGGAAGCCGCTATTTTGTTTAACGATGCAGCTTGGTAAGTCATCCATCTATAGAGCCTCCAAATTTTCTAATATGACTTCAATTCAGGTATCAGATAGAGCGTGGATGTCCAGAAGCCACCATTTCTTTCGTACCACTATCCTAAGGCATTACTGTCAGTAGTGAAAATTTCACTCAATTGTATAAGATATAGCTTATAGCTTCCATCGTATGATTTCTTACTGGCGCCGAAGGCCGCTGATGCCAGCATCCTGCAGGCAGAAAGTTATACTGTAGTGTGAGCTCGGGAGCAGCCTGGCGAGCGCCAGACCCTTCTGGGTGCGACGACTGAGCCGAACGGGAGACGCAGGAGCAGAGAGTTAAGTTACTCTGGCGCCCCGCGGGCTGGAGACTCCATCACCCGCGTAAGGCCCTCTACACCTTACATATTCAAGTTCATGGTCAGAAGTATGGGAGAAGTAGGGTGTGCTACTGTGATGATGTTTGGTAAAAGTAAAAGTCTATAGTTGATAATGCTACTGTGATTTGTGTATGCTAAATAATAAAGTTGCTTGTAGAAATACAATTGTACGCGACGCTATCGCAATCCTAATTCCCCTGAAATAAAAAATCGTCTTAAAATTATTTAATCTGGTGATAACCAGGTGTGTTGACCGCAAGAGCCATAAGTCCACCACCAATCAGACCCGCAATCGGGATGGTCATGATCCAGGAGAAGAACAGGAGGCCAACACGCTGCCAGTTGACAGCCTTGTATGTGCCGTTGCAAAGTCCGACTCCGACGGTGGCACCAGTGATGCACATGGAGGTGGAGACAGGCAGTTTGTACTGGGAGAAGATGAGAACGGTGATCGCGGCACCCATCTCCATCGACGATCCACGCGATGGCGAATGGTAGGTGAGCTTGTTACCCATGACCTTCATGATGTTGTATCCGTATGTGATGAAGCCAATGCAGATGGTGAGGGCCATGACCGCAATTTGCCAAAGGGGAACGTCCTCCTTAGACTTGACAGTCTGGCCAGTTTGCCACGCGCCGTACATACCAGCCCAGACACCGACGGCATTGCCGACGTCGTTAGCACCGTGAGCGAACGAGGCGGTACAGGCGGTGATGATCTGGACGAAAGAGTAGAGGTATTCGACTTCGTTCTTGTATTTTGTGGCGTGAGCGTAGACAATCTTCATGCGGCGGCCTTCGGGAGTGCCGAGAATTCCGACCTGGGAGCGATGGATATCATAGTAGACACCGTAAAGGAGGGCGACGACGATGTGAGCGGGAATGCGGACGAAAAATGACTTCAAGTTGTGAATCTCATAGATCTCACCGCTACCCATTGCGTTGTTGTGAAGCACGCGCATGGCCCAGCCAAGAGGACCCCTCTTCTCACGGAGCTCCGCGTGGTGCTGTGCCTCAGCACGTGCGAGAAGCAGGCGGTAGTGAGCTTGAGCGTTGACACCGGCAGATTCGTCTTCCAACTGGGCGAGTGTCTTCGTGGCGGGCTTGCTCTTCTCGTTGACATCTCTCTCACTGCCAGCAGGCGTAGTCTCAATAACGTCAAGGTCCTTTGGCTGCTGCTCCTTGCCTGGAATGGAGAGATCTCCAGAGTCTTGCTCCTCATCGTCATCGTGCTGGATGACGGCGTAGTTGGGAACGCGAGCCTCTTGTGCGTCAGGAGGAGCTTGGCGCGTGTAAAGCGCGGGGCCTTGCCAGATATCCAAGAGTCTGAGGGTGTAATCCTTCTTGATGACCTTGCAGTGGACGTATGGGACGAAGAACAGGGCCGAAAGGACGAAGAGGCCGAAACCAACACCGAGAGTAACACTAACGATGTACCAGGCAGGCTTCTTGTCGAGACCGAGGTTGGGGGATCCCTTGTAGACAACAGACAGCGTGCAAATGGTGCCGGCAATCAGGAAGAAGAAAGGCGAAGTGAAAACGGCCCACTTGACGGGGTCCTTGCGAGCGTGAACAACCTAAACGATATTAGCAAACTGCACCCGGCGAGGGTAATCCAAGGCTACTAACCGTCTTGATGAGCATGAAAATGACTGCTGCAAAGACTCCAGATGCGAACGGAGCCATGCACAAACCAGCAAAGATGGCACCAAGTCCGGATCCGTTGCTCCAGCCCCACTCGACCTTGCTGGCACCGACAGCGGCAACACCTACACCAGCGATGGATGAGACCAAAGAGTATGTCGAGGAAACGTGGGCAGAGTTGCGAGTACACCACATAACCCAGATAGCAGCACCGGCGGAGGCGCATGCGAAAGCGAGCAGCTGGACACCAGCGTTGCCTTGGAAAGCCGCAATGGGGATACTATTTAATTGTTAGCCAACATGCTCTCGGCCATTTCCTGTAATCGTAATTGTACTAACATTCCGTTCTTAATTGTCGAGGCTGTTCGGGCACCGACTGCGAGAGCACCGGTCATCTCAAAGACCAAGCACAAAAGCATGGCCTGTCGGTATGAGACGGAGCGAGAGGACACCGAGGTAGCCCAGGCGTTAGCCACATCGTCTATAGCAAGGTTAGATTCATGAATAGCGACAGCAAGAGTAGATGACGAAGAATTACGTACTTGCACCATTGTTAAACGCTTCAAGAAGCGCAAACATTGTGCCAAAGGCAAAAACGTAAGTATACTCGGACATCACCATCTTGGCGGCTTAGCTGTCTGTTGCTTAGGCGGGATGGTCTTGGTGGTCTTGCTTGCCAACAGAATTGATGGCGAACATCATATATATATACCCATGGGTGGGACATGGTTGGAAGGGAAGGAGGGGAGCACGTTGATCGTCGGGACTAAACATTCGCGCACAGAAAGCCTGGCCATGACCCGTAACCAGTGTTGGTGAATAAGGAAATAAAATATCTCAGCTCCCGGTGTCCTGGACGAGCCAGGAGAGAGGATCAACCCACGTGGGTTTGATACACGGGATATGTCGAACTAAGCATACAAGGGCGGCTGGAATAAAGTCTGGGCAACTTATACAGAAGCGGTAACTATATTGGCGGCAATCTTGGCATAAAAAGTGGGCTTCCACTAGAAGCATAGAACGAGGAGACCCCTGCTATCTTATCGACTACCCCACGTGCCCTCGTACGCTCTCCTGCGCAACACGGGGTCGTTCGAGTGAAACCAAAGGGCATATTCCCCCCATAAACCCCCCATTAACACCCCATAATCCACCCATCTTACACATAGATTTACAGGAAAAAGCAACGAAGGAACAGCTTCTAGAAGAAAGTGGGACTGTGTAAGATTCACATCCTGTCCATGCTAAAAGTAAAAGCCAATGGGACGGACAGCGTATGGAGACAGGTTTCTGAGACCCTGGATCGGCCTTCTAGTTTGCAAAAACTAATGAATCGAGTGTTGCCAGCGATGCAATCTAGGCGGCATCTGGCATAGCATCTCGATATTGTCATGGGAAGAGTGTCAGCTTATCGCACACATGGCAAATGGTTTATATTGATGCTAGAAAATTAATGCTAGAAAATTGATGCTAGAAAAGAAGAGGGCCCACGAGAAGGCTCACGAGAAGGCTCACGATTACCCCAAGGCGCACAATGTATGCCTTGTGTTGGATTCTACATAATACATCACCTATCGCACACATAGCACAGGGTTTGTATTTATGGAAGAGAAGAAGAAGGCTCACAACTACCCAAGGCGCACCATGTAATTATGCCTTGTGCGTGTGTTGGATTCCACATGAACTATCACCTTCGTAAAATATCACCTACCCACGGAACCGCCGGCGCCCCCCCGTACATTCCATCCCAGACCACAAACGGCATCGCGCAATTCCCATCCCCTTCCACTGCAGTCAGCGATCTCGGGTCCCGAGCGAGGGGTTGGCTCCCAGGAAGATCGTGATCTTGGGTGCCGCTAATAAAGGCAATAGTGCTGCACGTCTTATTCGCGACGGCCACACGCCACGTCCCGCAGTTCAGCGTTGGCCCCGCCCGCTGCAACTGTCTCTCCCACGGGGGGGTCGCTGTGGCAGTGGCCTGGCCATACCCCGGCGCGTCAGCTGGGGTGGTCCTGTCGCCAGGGGCGCTGGTATTGGTGGCGAGCTGGCTGTCCTGCGGGGCCAGGCAGAGAACATGCCCGAAGGCTGCATCGCATGTAGTGTGCAGGTTCATGCAGTTGGGGTCTACCCTGCGGTTGCACTTTTGGATGTTTGCCAATCACGGAGATCAGCGTGGTGGTCGTGGGGTGGCATTCGATTGCGAAGCATGTGTCGGTGGGCTTGACGGTCTAGGCAATCGCGCAGGGGGGCGGCAGGCATGGCGAGGTGGCGGCGGCGATGGAGGACCAGTCGTAGAGTGTGTCGGGGTTCCCGGAGAAGAGGGCGGCGGAGGGAAGGCTGTGCGATTCGGCGGTCGAGATCCTCGGTGGTGAGACACTAGATCGTGGGGTCCGGGAGGTCGATGGGCGAGTCGGTGATCGTGAAATTACCGCCGGCTGGGTATTGGTCGAGGGTGTATTCGAGTTGCGACTTGATGAAGGTGTCGTAGCTAGAGAACTGCGAGCGCTGCATCATGATGTTCTATCCAGCAGAAGAAGCAAATCTCCTTTGGCGGCATGTCTTGGATTTTAGGAACTTGGCTGAAACCAATAACCTCGCTGGAGTACTTGCCCATTAAGAGACCTAGAAGACAGGTCTGGTTCCAGCCACTCCAGATGCGACCGCCGAGTAGAGTAGGCAGTGCATAGTTAACGTGGAAGCCCGCAGCACAGATAGTATCGGTATCTTTGAAGTTGTAGAGCCAACATTGTGTTCCAGGTAGCTAGAACGGCTCTATACGGCTATCACACACAATTACTTTCGGTCAGCCCATTCCTGCGAGTATCGGGTAAGATCAGCCCATATAACCTGTCGAGCATGCCATCGAACCACGTAGTGTACCCCGGAAACTCGCGCTCGCCAACAGCATCCGTCGTCGGTCCCTGAAGCCAGGCCAAGACTGACGAGAGAAGCCCATCAACCTTGTCCCGGGCGTACATGGGTGTACTGCCCATGGCGAAACCATCTTCTCGATGGCCTTGGTGCATAGGTTGTCAATCTAGACGTCGCTACTCTGCTCGATCTCCAGCCCGCACTCTTGGCAGTCCTCGGTATCCACGCCGTCTTGGCTGTAGCCACCGAACCAGCTGTATATCCCAGCGCCAAGAACGTAGATGGATGCCGAGTCGATGAGGCAGACCGCCCAGGAGATGGCAGAGCGATCTGAGCCGCCGATAAAGCTTGTAAAGGTCAAGTCATTAGGGCAGAGTGTGGCTGTGAATAGGGCTGGTGCCTGGGGGACTGGCTGAAAGCAAGGCGACTCCGCCTGGATCATTGCCATGACCACATTCTTGGGGTTGGAGAGCTGGTACTGCTACAGCACGTTATGCTCGACCGAAGCGCCCTATAGGCCTTGTTGCTCTCAACGAGTAGACCTCGGCCAGAGTAGATGTCGATCCGATCTAGTGTGGACTAATCCAGGTCGTGGTCAGCTATCCAGAGCCAGACATTCTCAAAGCCGTCGACTTAGGCTTTAGGCGCATTGAGGCGGCCTTGGAACGGGAGTTGATAATACCGACTGCTTGGGACAGTTCTTAACTGATAAATCGTTAGCAGCAGCATCGCAGATGCGGGTATGGGTGTCTATGTGACGAGCAGCGGTTAGAATTAAACATCAAATTTGGGATAAATACTGAGTAACTTACCCCGCATTCTGGCATCCCCAAGACTCGATTCAGCAGCGTTCTACTCGATGGCGACGGCACCTGCTGCGGCGCCCTTGACTGTGAACATTATACTCGTGATATCGACATATCCTGCCTTGCCCGCTTGCGCGATAGCTCTAGGTTGAGTTTCACTGGCAAACTGATCGTCGTGGAAGTTAAAGGTCCCTTCATGTCGCTGTTCGTAGAGATTTAACTCCCACAAAACCACAACTTCCCAGATCCCTCAGGAATCTCCCTGCGCCGCCCAGCGCTTAGATTTTCTAGAGCAATCGGCCACAGTGTGTTAAACTCATCGGAGTATGTCGTGCGTAGTACCAGCTTTGTCAGGTTATGCTAGATCATGTCAATTTATTTTAAGTTTTCTGATAAATTAATAAATAATGGATAAATAAAGTGATGGATTTTTTACCCGTGCGGCCCCATGACATTTCAGCATATTTGCCAGAGTCTTTATACCTAACCATGGAGTTGTTGATCTTACTAAACAATAACATGGCTATATATCATTATTACGATTGAACGCCGATAGATTGTACGAAGAGAATTCGCGGGATGCCCTGGGAAATGTTTTCCTTGATAGACATCTTCGAGGGAGGCACTTTTGCAACGCAAATATCGACAATGGGTGTGTAAAAAGCCTGACCTAGATCTACACAGAACCAAAGACGTAAAGTAAAGAGGATTAATAGTGATGACTGAAGGTAAGTTAATGTGATTATCGAGGCTTTGGCTTGTGCTCATAATGGAGTCGTCAAGCAAGCCACGTTTTGCGATCGCCCTGCGCACGAGCCACCTCACGCCCACCCCCTTGCGTCGGGTCCAGCCGCCAGGGTCGCCGGACTGGACTAAAACAAACGCCATAAACATCCATCCATCAAATCAATCCACACCCTCATCTCGACCAAGCAGTCAATCGGTTGCGTTTTTGGGGCTTCTGTCGCCACAACACGCATTGAGCGACGAGCGAGGGAGACAAGAACTTGCTTTCGACTTGGCTTCGGCATTGCGAGATAGGGAAGGAGAAAAGCTGAGGCGCGGACGGGGGGCGGAACTTTCACGGACAACCCAAGACTTGCTTACTTCTTCGGAATTGCGAATTCGCCGCCGACGCGAAAGCTGTGCTTGTGCTGGGCTTCTACAACGTTGGAGAAAGAGCTCGAAACGGGGTAGAGCAGGTTGCCTGACGCCTACCTCGACGCGAAGGCGGAATACCCGGTGCCAGGCCAACACAGCGAACACCAAGCAAGGGTCGCGACAAGGGATACACTTTGAACAGGCACACCTTCACGACACAGCCCAAGAGGCAGCATTACCATTAACTGCTGATATAGCTGGACCGCACAACCGTCTCGAAAACGCGTAGCCGCCCAACCACAACAATGCCGACACGTCTCGCATCTCCTCCGCCACCACACGCAACGAAGCGCAAACGCGACGATGCAGGCTCACCACACACCATAACAGGGGAAGGGAGGAGTATACTCAAACCGCGCCTACTGCGGGCTGGGAGTATCAAGCGTGTCCGCTGCGATGGAGAGAGCTGGCGACGACGCGAGGGGGACGGGGGATGGGGGCTATGGGATCAACAACGAGATACATTGTCTGAGGATGGGGTGGAAGGTGGAAGGAAAGAATGGGCGGGGGGGAGCCAGGTGAAACCGGATCTATCGCCCTGTGTGGTGTGTGCGCGCCGGCCGCGGGTGAAGGGGGATTTACTTGGAGGCGGGTTTGGGGAGTGTTATGGGTGTGGGGGGAGGGTGTGCTGTATTTGTGTTAGGCGGTGTGGTGGGAGTGGGAGGGGGGATAGGGACGAGAGGGTAGGAGAGGAGATGGAGGAGAGTGGTGGGGAGGGGAATGAGGATGGAAGGGGGAAGTGGGGAGGTGGCGCGGCGCATTGCGAGGTCATATGCAGTCGCTGTTGTGTTGAGAGGGGAGAGGAGGGGGAAGTGCGGTGTTTGGGGTGCTTGTGGAAGGAGGGGAAATGAGGCTTGTCTTCTCCGATAGGATGAGATGGATGTGCTTAGTTGACATCCCTGCGGGCACGATGTATATATAAAGGTTATACCCAGGTGGTCTATCTGGGACGCACGCGGGAGCGGTGCGATTGATATCAAGGAGTGGGACTCTCTTGAGTTAATATTATTTACTAGTTTGGCGAGACATGGTTCTCAGCATTCCCAATAAACAAATAAACAACACATTTACTGTACACAGCGGTCCCCTTCAGTCTCTGAGCTATCGTGCTGTAGGCATTTGAGCCGGCGCTCGGGTGGCCAGGCAGCATACTTGGGTTCCTATCCCGGTCAGGGAGCATGGGTGGTATTGGATTCCGTAAGATTAGATGGGGAAGATATCTTCAATAAGATTACTATAAATACAGCCCTACATGCAACCCATATATACGCGCATCACAACACACCAGCAACCCCCCACCCACTAATACAAATCCTCATCCTCCTCCGCCCTCCCAAACCCACCAACAGCCACCCCCTCATCCGCATCCTCCTCCATCCTCGCCTTCCCCTTTCCCTTCCCCTTCCCGCTACTCCTCGGCCGCCCATTCACCAACCTCTTCTTATCCACCCCATTAACCTCCTTCCCATCTGCATCTCCAGAGCCCCCGCTCCCCTCCCCAACAGCCTCAAACTGCGCCCGAACCTTCGTGTAATGCTCCAACTCCTTCGCACTAACACTAGGCACCAACTCCTGCTGCGCAGCCATGAAGTCCTCTTCCGTAACCACCACCGCCACATCTGCTGGCTTTGCGTAGTGATCGAAGAAATACGCCGTTGTGACTGTGTCGTCGGGCGCGCGCTGTGAATTGATAGCTTTGACCTGTGCGTCTACGGCGGATGCTTGGCGTGTTACGGCCTTGAGCATGGCGTCGGAGCAGAGGGCGTAGAAATCGGCACCGGTGTAGGTGAATGGGAGGCGAGTGGCAATACGTGGTAGTGAGAGAGTGGGTGACATGGTGAATCTGAGACGTGTTAGTATGATCTGGTTGAAATGGATAAAAGGGGTTGAGAAGGGGGGTTACGTACTTCCTGGTCAGCGCCTCCATGATCGTCGCCTGCTTGTCATGTGTATCGCTCACACCAAGGTAGAGCATCTTATCGAAGCGTCCCGGACGCAACAGCGCCGCATCTAGCAGATCTGGACGATTCGTTGCGCCGATGACGAATACGCCACCACCGCCATCATCGCCATCGCTCATACCATCCAGTTCTGCGAGAAGCTGGGACACAATGCGGTCCATAACACCACCGCTATCGCCCTGGTTTCCACGCTTCGGCGCGACGGAGTCGAGCTCGTCGAAGAAGACGACGCAGGGCCGCGCGTCACGAGCGCGCTGGAACACACGTCGCACGTTCGCCTCAGACTCTCCAATGTACATGTTGAGCAGCTCAGGGCCCTTGACGGAGAAGAAGTTGAGCGCGAACTCGGTCGCGATGGCCTTGGCTAGCAGCGTCTTACCCGTGCCGGGCGGGCCGTAGAACAAGATACCAGAGCGCTTCTTCATACCCTTGGCGAACAGCTCAGGGCGCTCGAGAGGCAGCTGGATGGTCTCCATAACGGCATCCTTGACGTGCGCGAGACCACCGACGTCGTCCCACGTGACGTTGGGGATCTTAGGCGCACCGATGGCGTCGGCGAAGTTCTGGCGCGCATGCTCAACTGCGTGGTTGAAATCGGCGCTGGTGAGGCTGCGCGATGGGCCACCGGAGAGCTGCACATCTCGAACAGAGACGGGGAGGGCGGCAGAGGCGGCCTCGGTAGCGAGGCTTTCGAGACGGGTGTGGCGTGCCACCAGGGCACGGTCCACAACGTCTACCAGGTCACCAGCGACGAGGGCGGCGGTCTTGACGGCTACGCCGCCAAGGTCTACGTCGGTTGAGAGGGAGACGCCGCGATCATCGACGATGCTGCGAAGGATGCTCTCACGCTCGCCCTCATCGGGTGCGTGCATATCGAGCTCGTGTGTGAACAGGCTGCGGATTCCATCAGGTACCTTATCTACCTCTGTTGTAGTAGCGATGATGACGCGCGAGTCAGCGAGGACATCTTTCAGAGCCACGATCATCCGCTCAGCCGCCAGGGCCTCGATATGGCGGACTACGAGCGCTGTGTTCTCCGCACCGCAGGTCAGAGCGCGATCAGCACGAGCCTTAAGGAAGCCTTCTGTCTTAACGTCACCTCCCGCTCCGCCTTCGCTGACAATGTCATATGCGTCGATGGTAAAGCTGTGAAGGCCGATGTCGGAACAGGCTCTACTAGCAAGCGTTGCTTTGCCAATGTTCCTTTGGGTCGACACAAGCAGGATAGCTAGCGGCGGAAGCTTCAGGTGGATTGACCTCGCGCTTGTCGCCGCTGCGACCAGTTCTCGCAGCTGGCGCTGGAGAGGAGTGATATGCTGAGGTTGAGGCTCTGGCATAGCTGGGGCTAAGGAATCAGAACTAGATTTAGAGACAGCGCGCAGCTTGAAGTAGTGCTCCCAAGGGCTGTCCTTTGTTGGTGGTAAACGGCTCTTCTCCGTCCCGGACGCAGCCATCTGCGTCTGGGAGAAATCAATAGCTGCTACACCGCCCCAGATATCCTCATCTTCGGGATCCTCAACCTCTTCACGTCGTGCGTGCGTGATGTGGCTAACCTTGAACCAAATAACCCCAGTAGATTTAGTCAACCCGGTCCCTTGCTGATCGGGATTCGCTAGCATATCATCTGTTATCGCATCCTCTTTGCCTGATGAAGTTTGGAATAACGTCCTTCCAAGTGCCTCATCGATGGGGACTCCGACAATATCTCCAGTCTTGACAACCCTCGCTCTCTGAGTAAAGTGTCGCTTGAGGCCACTAATAGCTGCAGTCTGGAGAGTCTTCTCGGTAGCCAAAGGTGTAGCAATCTTTGCGAAGGTTACCTCGCGGGCAACGGGTGGCAGCGAAGTGTTGGTAATCTTCGGTAATGAGGCCTTCCCTAATGTCTGGGTCTGCTTCAGGGTCGACAAACGCACATATGGCGTGCTATCTAGATTGGCTAACAGTATCGGTGAAAGATATACTGTCGGGCTCGTGGGCTTTGATACCTGCGAGTCGAAGAATGACATCTTCTTCGACCCTCTGCTATTAGATATCTTGGTGACGGCCCTGTGCGAGTACCCTTCTGGCAAACTGTAAACCTTGACCGGTCGCCAGATGAAGTCCTCGTCCTGAGCCTGTCCAAAGCTACCCAGTGTCCAGAGGCCCATGCCTTGCTCAGGCGGCTCAGAGGCAGTCTCCAGGCGGACCCAGTCGCCCGAGAAACAGCCGATCTTGGTGAGAGAGTTTACATCAACGTAGATGCGTGCTTCGTCGTCATCGTCGACTGGAGGAGTAGGGCGGAGCAGCTCTTCAGGGAGAGGCGTCATTAGACCCTGCGCTTTAAAGAGTCTGCCCCGCTGGCCACCAGCTCGCGCTGTTGTCGCAGTGTAATTTGAAAACACTGATCCAGGAGTCGCAATGCCATTGGTTCTACGGCCAGGGCCTAGTGGGGTAGCCATGCCACTTATGTTCGAAGACGGTAACATTGGGGCTTGTAACGATATCATCTCATCCATGGAATCGTCAGACAGATTGTCCAAATCGTCAAGGTCTTGATCTTCGGCCTCAGTCTCTGTCATCGAGTCATCTTCAGGAGCTGCATCGGTTTTGTAGCGGTCTTCAGCGGCCGAAAAGAACTGCTCGTTCGAGGTATCCTCATCTACTTCAGTAACCTGGTCTAGAACACGCCTCAGGGACATGTTCGACGCCTTCCTGACGGTCCTCGTGTGATGCCCTGTCTGGGTGACAATGATGCGCGTATTTGGCGACAAGATGCCCTGTGCGACTGGCTCACACAGAGTCACCTTTGCTGGTGGGGGCAAAACATGGGTGATCGAATGCGGCGCCAGGGGGAGCGGGAAAAAGTCGCCTGCGTGCACAACTTTCAAAGACGACAGGGCTTCTCGAATTGCCGAGCTGAGTCGGTCTTCCGGCACAGCGCTCTTTCCATTTGCGTGGTTGCCGTTGGCTAGCGGATGTTCGCCATGGAACGTTCCCTCGCCATTTTCAAGTCGTTTGGCCAGTTCAGCCTCGAGAGTGACGAATACCGTGTCCAATGTCAGGGGCAACACGTCAAGTGCCCAGATCTCGATTCCGCTGCGGCTGTGACTGAGCAGTTTCGACGGAGTCGTGCGCTGGAGCTCTTCGGCAAAGCCTTGTAGCGCGACAGAGCTAGGCGCAAATTGTATGGTGTTGGTCGCGAGGGCGCTCGATGGCCTCACGGGCACGACTGTCCAGCTAAGTTCGTCCACAGATGTGAAGGGGGCTTTCGGGGATATCGCAATGTGTGCAAGGTCGGGAATGCCCGCGGGTCCGTCACCATTTGTTTCATCTTCTAAATCACATTGTTAGTCGTCTGAATAACTTGTATTTGATGCAGCCACTTACGTTGGTCGTGGGAGGGAAAGAGCTCGTTATAGAGGTCTTCCGACACAATCCCCACATCGCCTCGGACATGCTCGTCCAGCACCAGTCTAGCGAACACCGCTGACTTGTCCTGACGACGTCTTCTCTTGCGCTTGCGTCTGTTCGCTATCGGGGTATGCTGGATGATAGCCGTCATTTTGGAGGGTTGCCGGCGCTGTAAAAGCAAGGGGTATGAAGTGTTGTAGTTTGCGCGTTACGTTCGCAGTCTCATCTCCGACTCAGCATGTGCCCGAGGTAATTGTGTGGCTGTGAGAAGGGAGGAGCCACAATATACGAGGAAATATATACAGATATGCTTCGAATGACTGAACGCTGAAGGCGCAATGAGTTGTACAATGGTTCAAGGAATTATTGGGGTAAACGTCTCGGGCCACGGCGTCAGCTATGGTAGTGGGGACTGAGAGTCGCGGTTCGGAGTCTGGGGCTTGGGAGCCGAGGGACGATTTGATCCTGCATCCTCACAAGCCATGGGGAAAGGAGCCGAAAATGTGGGGTTGACCAATGACCGGTAATTTCACGTGACCCGACCCCAATATCTCCACCTCGCACAGGTCCGCCAGCTCCAACTCATGAACCTCTAAAGGGCATGATCACAACAATCACCGATCACCGGAAGCTATGCAGTCGTTGTTTGAAAATCTTTGCAATTTGCTGATTGAGCTAAGTTACTGATGTGAGTTTCGTTGTTAGCTGTGGAGTTTCTTTATGCCAATTGCGAACGCGAGAAGTGGCGTCTGTATTCCCCAAGGCTGCCCATCTTGAGATCTTTGAGAAGAGGCTTCAGCTTCACTGTTCACTCAAACTTCTCCTTCCACTCCAATTCTCATCCAGTTCATACCGACCTCTTTTGCCTCCTAGAACAACGATTTTATTGGTTCTTCTGCAGGCAGTGCACTGAACACTCGAATGCAACATCCGCTGTCATTACTTGATTAAATATCTCTTTATACTTTAAAAAGGCATATTTCTTTAGCAGAGGCATATTGTACTTGTCAGCTGTGACATAAACCTCGACATTCACTGTCATTGCTTCCTCGCGCAGCTTTACAGGGGGTGACAATTTGAGACCACCGCGATCATCTGAAACGGCAGTGGCAATTCCTCTCGTTAATTGGGCAGTTGGGCGTGCGTCGTTGTATTTGCCTTGGTAGAGGAAGCGGAGCATCAACTCTACGATCTCGGGTTCGTCGGCCGGGAGGTCAATGACACCGTTCTGGGCCTCCTATGTTTTTATTAGCTGTTGCTCTTGCCTGGCTTGCTCCGTAGGCAGAGCGATGGGGTTTATCGCACCTTGAACTCTCCGTCGATCATCGCTGCGAAGACGGGCGAAGCCGTGCAGATCACAGCCCGGTGCACATTCCATGTTCGGTCCTTGCATGTAATGCGCAGGTCGCTGTACTTTCCTGAGTCAAGTAGTCTAGATCAAAAAGTTAGTACACAGACAGTGAGTTTGTAGAGGGAAGTCCACCTACGTGTCCATAACCGCGTGGAAAGGCTTGTTCGATCGTGTGTTTGGTCAAATTGTTGTTGAGGGTGAATTTGGAAGGTTGAAACTCTCCTGGCTTATCTCAAGAATATCACTTGAGGTTGGACAAAGAGAAGTTAGAGTGTGGGGAGGCGTCACGGTAGTGAGACGTATATGGGGCCTGGATGAGAAGGAATGGTTTGTCAAGGTGTTGACAGAGCACGAAAGTTGGTGGCAGAAGTGTTGAAAAGATACTAGGTAAGGAACGCCAACCAGTTTTCTTCTTCGTCAAGGTAAGTGATGAATAACAGGCAGAATATGCTTCCAGTGAATTCCTATGTACTGTTCTCAGCAAGCTTTGTCTTCTTTCTTAGTATCTGCGAGGGCCCTTCTAGAAGGCGGAGCCTAGATACATAATGAGACATTAACAGTTTTAGAACCCATCAATAGGATCGAGTTCGTACCAGAAGTTTTCAACGGTTACATGGCAACGACCTGGAGGTGAACTCGCTTCATAATCATATTCAGATACAGTACCATACAGCATCATACAGCATCATACTGGATTATTCTCTTTATTTCTCCTCGTTCCTTGCTTCTTCGTTTATCCAATCATCATCAATCCAACCTGCTACTCTTTCCAACCATCATCATTCCAACCTACATTCACCACTACAACTTGCATTTATCACTCCAACTTGCATTCATCACTCCATCACTTGAATACCCACCTCGCACCAATCAACTCTCACAATGGATACGTAAGAAAGACTTCACCTCATTATGACACCATATTAACACTCTGCTTTTCTAGCCTTCTTGATTCCGGAAGATACAGCGACCTCCGTATCGTCTGTCGTGAAAAGTCGTGGAATGTGCACCGCAATGTTCTCTCCACCGCATCATCTGTCTTTGAAAGAATGATTGATGAGCTTCCTGCAGTAAGCCATCTATTTCAAAAGTGGCCAGTAACTATGCTGATGTAAAATAGGATTCTCGCCCTGGCGTGATCGACCTCACCAAGTACGATCCCAATATCGTGGAGAAGATGTTGCGCTTCATCTACCAAAAAGACTACGATGACGAGCGTGGAATTGTCCCAGCTCGCCTCTCCATTATTATTGCACTACAAGAGCCTGCCCAACCAATTCCAAATGGAGAGGCGCTGATTATAAATATCAAGGTGCTCATTATTGCTGAGGATTTCGGTTTAAACGACTTAATGAATCTTGCCATGGAGAAATATACGGAGGCTATATATGAGCTGTGGGATACACCAAGCTTTGAGGGAAGCATAGTACTGCTCTATAATTCTGGAATCGATAAAGTTCGCAGCCGGAAACTCCTCCGCGTTACGGCCAACATCATCGCAGGTAACGTTGCAATGTTACTGGAAAGAAAATCATTCCGTGACGTATTAAACCTCTACGGCAAGCTGGCGACAGAAGTGTTATCGATGATAATGACCGAGAAAGGCTGGTTGTAACCCAACAACAAATGGAGATTGTTTCTCGGCGGCGTTCGAGGGGAGGATACAAATGGTACAATGAGAATATTTTCGAGGTTTGGAAACAGCATGAGGATGAAAATTTCGGCCAAGGCCAAGGCTAATGCCTCTTCTATATATCGAATACGGAGGGAGGTTTTGGGACAACCTAGCTACAGGGGTGGTATTTATAGCAGAGGCGTGGCTTTTCAGGTAGACGCTTTATGCTTTGCCTCTATTTGACAGTCAAACTATATCAAGCCTTTACGCACCATAAATTCGCTCGCTCAAAATGAGGATATATGCAAAACCAACTGAACTCCATTGCCATGCTCAGACGCGGCCCCGTCGTCACTTCATTTTCTTATGCCCCGCTATACAGTAAGTGATCATACCCCTATCATCTCATTCACGCCAAATCTCAAAACCGCAGGAGTCGTGATAAAATACCGAAGACTCGGAGAGGCCCGCTCGCCAAAAGCGAGTTTGCTGCGCTGTTTGACACGGATGGAGAGTTTTGCTCCGTTCCTGTAGCTGAGTCCTCAGATGATCCCGTACCTGAGTTTTCCGAACTGGAGCCTGAGCTCGTGCCTGTGCCTGTAGCCGTGGCTTCAGATCCTGATCCCGTGCTCGCGCTGGTGCGCGTGGGAACGGCCTTTCTAGTCGTCGAGACAACAGTAGATGGTCCTGCAATAACACCGCGTTAGCACAATATCCAGGACTAGCTAGAGAGAATCAAAGAGTGAGAACACATACCAGTTAATTTCGTGCAGATGCCACTCCCCTTCAGATTCGCCGCCGGGAAGAACACAAGCGGCTCTCCATTATCAATCCCAACTCCCAGATCACCACTCCCATCCGTCTTCGCATCAATGCAGTTCAAGACTTCAATAACATCCAGGTTCGCCGTGAACCCCGTATCCGCCGACAAAAGCGTCATCACATCCTCTCCTCCCGCGCCACGGTTCGTAAACAGGCTTACCATCTGCTTACCAGCCTTGCCCTTGCGCATCAACAGCGTCTGCGTATCCGGCTGGCTCACTGAAATTCGCTCCTTCACCCAGTCCTTGTCCACTGTTATCGCGCGAGAACGAGCTTGGTTGATCTCCTTGATGAAGGTGTACAACGTGCCGGTAGTCTTGTAGCCGCTGAACCAGAGGGCTTCGCGGGATAGGGGCGGGAGACCACCACCGAATCCTTGTTCCTGCCCGTTGTAGATTATGGGGATACCGTCGGTGAGCATGGTGTAGGCGATGGCGTTCATATCGAGAGAGACGTCTGTGGTTTTGAAGGGGAACCGCGGCAGGTCGTGGTTTTCCATGAAGGATCCTAGAAGCGTTGTGTCCGTACAAGAGGCGTTCATCTCCTTAAGGCCCTGGACTAACGCGGACAATGGGCCTCCTTGGAAGCTACTGGTTATCCAGTAGTATCTACCGACCAAATAGTTAGCCAATGACAACGTAGAATCTAGATAGGGGGACGGGAATGCTTACGAAGGATAGTTCATCGCCCCAGACACGAATTCCAGGTATGAGCACAGAGTGGGGGGGTCTCCGCTGAAGACCTCGGCGAGAATGTGCATGCCATTGGCGGCAGCTTGGAAGGGTGGGTAGAAACCCTGGTTGACCGACGCAGCGGAGTCAATACGCAGGCCGTCGATGGTGTAGTTGGCCACAAGTTGACCGATCCACTTGTCGAATTCGGCCTGAACATCGTCGTCTTCGGTTCGCAAGTCGGGGAGTGAGACGAAACCGGTACCGGCGTTGGAACCCGCCCAGCATATTTCGGTAGAGGTTTGGCTCGTGTAGTCTATAGGGCAGTGAGGGTGGTAGAAGGATTCCTGTGAAGCCATTAGCCTTTCTCCTGGCACCATATAAATTTATTTCATGGAGACATACCTTGTTGAATGGGTGAAGAGTGCTATAATCAATTGACTCTGGAGACCCCGCATATGCCATGTGGTTCGTCACCACGTCGACCATTAGGTACTACGCACGCTCATCGTTAGAATCTGCTACTACATTTCTGAACTCGGGAATGCCAGGCGCGCAGGCAGACCCCCGATATCCTAGGAACAAACTTACCATTCCTCTGGCGTGCAGCTCATCAGAAAGGTCCTTCAGATCATCCACGGTTCCAAAATTCGCATTAAGCTGGTAAATATCATTGGCCCAGTATCCGTGATATGCGGCTCCATCTGCCGTCTTATTCAAGATGTTCTCGACAACGGGGGATATCCAGACCTGTTCTACCATCAGTTTGTGACCACAAGCCGACCCAGTTGGACACTCACGGCAGTAAACCCCATTCCCTGGATATAATCCAATTTCTTCACGATTCCCTTCCATGAACCCCCACAGTAGTCCTGCTTTGTTAGATCACAAGCCGCGGTTGTCGACCCGTCGGTGCGTGCGAATCGGTCTGTTACAACCTGATATATGGATTGGGATCGCCATTCTGCTGGTGAGAGGGCCTGCGCCGCGGGGAGGAGGGAGAAGGCGGCGAGGAGGGCGTCAAGAGCACGCATTTTGCGGCTCGGACAATTGCACCGGCAGTTGATATCTCTGGTACAGCTCAGAACAAGAAAGGCTGTTAGGTATCACGCGAAAATAGAATGGATGTGCGAAAAGTAGGACGTTATGGAAGGAAGCAGGTCAGCACAACGTGATATCATAGTGGGAAAGGCTGGAAACGGCTCAATAGTTTTCTATATACGCGCGACAATCCATTTTCCTTGGCCTCTGCGCTTGGGTCTCGAAGGATTTCTGGTAATTTGGGGCTGGGGCTGATGAGCTGGGCATGTAAGCTGACAGCTCAGCGTGCAATAGAATAAAAAGTTATAAATAGATCGGCGGCCAAGCATGCCAAGCACGTGATTTATGTCAGACCTTACCTAAATTAAGATTGGCTTGCAGGTTGACATGTCTCACCGCCTCGATAATAAATGGAGTGACATAAGATATTAATGGACGTGAATTAAGAATAAGAAAGACCTCAATGAGGAGAGTGCTGTTCATTGACCTTGGATCTATCAATCACTCAATCCACGGATACCATTTATGGTGCCCGACATTAATATAAGTCTTACCAAGTACGGTTAGCGAATAGGACCTTCCCCCCTTCATTTAGAAAGCTTATTTCCCAGGGACCATTCTTATTTGCAGCAGATTAGATCACGTAATCGTGCCTTATCCATTGAGGGGTCAGGCCAGAGCGGTGACAACATTACCAGGTACTACTACACAAAACAAACACGAACGTTCTTTCCAAGTACAGTCCTTGAAAATGATCTCCCTCGTTGCTTTCGATCTTGATGGCACGCTTGCCATCAGCAAGCAGCCATTGAAGGACTCTATGGGCGAGGCGCTGGCCGACCTCCTAGCTGTTGCCCACGTTTCGATCATCTCAGGGGGTGACTGGCCGCAGTTCGAGAAGCAAATCGCCAGCCGCTTGCCAGCACGTGCCGATGTGACAAAGCTATGGCTGATGCCCACCACTGGAACCAAGCTATACCAGAACAAGGGTGACGGGTGGAAGGTGGTATATGCCGAGCTGTTCACCGACGAGCAGAAGAAGAATATCCTCGAGGCATTTGACGCTTCGCTAGAAGCTACTGGATTCACACCAGAGAAGACCTGGGGCGAGCGAATTGAGGACCGCGGTAGCCAGATCACTTTCTCCGCGCTCGGCCAGGAAGCACCCATCTCCGCGAAGCAGCATTGGGACGCTGATTTCGCCAAGCGTAAGGTGATCCAGGTCGACTTGCAGAAGCGCCTGCCAGATCTGTCAATCAACATGGGCGGGACAACCTCCATCGATATTACAAAGAAGGGTGTTGACAAGGGATACGGCCTTAAGAGGCTGAGCGAGGCGACTGGGCTCCCGCTTGAACAGATGATGTTTATCGGCGATGCTATCTTCCCAGGTGGTAACGACTATCCTGCCAAGCAGATCGGGTTGCCCACTGTCGATGTCAAGGACCCGGAAGGCACTCTCTCCGCAATTGCTGCCATTGTTGCATGCCTGTCGTAATTCACATAGCTCTAGAAGCTGGCTTTCAGTTCGACCGCGTTTAGATAAGCGTGGGTGCATTCACCGGATAATCATTGATGGCGATCAAAAATATACATTATAGTGGGTACGGGCTTCAACTCTAGCAAAATCTAGACAAGATAGGATGGCTGGGAAAAGCGAAATGGGAGATTCTAATTCGACCCGATAATACTACTTGGCCAAATTGCTTTTGTTCCATGATCTGACTATATAGACGTCGAAACCCCACAAATTCAGCCACTGACTTGAGAAAACGCCCCTTGATATTCCCACTCACGAACCGATTATGAACATAATTCCCCTCTCAATTCCCAACACTAGCAGCCTTCGGTAAATCACTCCCCACAGCACAAGTCGATCCGGCATCCACAGCAAGTATAACCCCTGTAATCCATCTCGCCTCATCCGACGCCAAAAACCTCACCGCACACCCCGCATCCCACCCATTCCCCTCCGTCCCCAATAAACTCCTCTTCCTCCTCGCCTCCCTCGCCTCATCGCTCATCCCACCCGCATACATCATCGGCGTATACAGCATCCCCGGACACACGCAGTTGACCCGGATCCCATCCGGCGCATGATGCGCCGCCATCGCGCGCGTCATGTTCACAATAGCCCCTTTACTCGTCGGGTAAAGCAGATGCGGCGTGCCGCCCCGGATTCCGGCTACACTACCCATATTCACGATGGAGCCGCGCACCTGCCCTGTGTTCTTCTGCATGGCTGGGATCGCGTACTTAGCTGACAGCACCATGCTGCCGACGTTGACCTCCATCCCCGCCGCCCACTCCACCATATCAACATCAATAGCTGTGCCACGCGCGCCTCCAATCCCGACGTTATTAATGAGGATGTCCAGGCGCCCGAAAGCCGAGACCGCGGCTGCGACCATGGCTTCGCAGTCTGTGGCTTTCGTGACGTCACCGTAGAAAGCGAGGCCCTTTCCCTTCCCTTCTTCAGTAATCATCTCAACCGTTCGGTTAGCCCATTCTTTCTCGCGGTCTACGCAGATAACGGAGGCGCCCTGTTCGGCGAGGAGGATGGCGGCCGCGCGACCGTTGCCGATGCCGTCGCCTGCGGATCCGGCGCCGGTGACTATGGCTACTTTGCCGGCGAAGGAGCCGCTAATTGGCCTTGATGCCACTTCGGGTTGTTGGCTTGTCATTTGGTGTTGGTTATTTGTTGATAATGGGGAGAGCGTGGCGTGGGAATGGGGACGTCACCCTGATGGAACGTGGAGGGGTTCGTAGCTGTTATACCCCGCGTTTACCCCACGTTGTAGCCGCGGCGACCAAACTGGGCTGCATGCCTCGGAACGTTATCATATTTGTTCCGGACTACTTGCGAATATTTACTATCCGCGAATTCCCCGGGAATCCTGTCGACTCCGCCATTTGTAAGCTTGCACATCCTTGATAATAGTCAGCCCTGTTGATATAGCTACACCTCCCTGGAGCAGAGCGCCAATATTTCTCAGATCGAGAGTTACAATGGCTATTTAGATTTCATAATATACATACGATGCACCTCCTCTCTGAATTCTCTTCAAAACCATAAAATATTACAACTTAAGTCATCCCTCGACACCAGAAAACCACTTGTTCGCAAGCGCCTCACGAGCAGTGATCCTCATATCCGGATCAAAATTCGTCATCCTCCCAACCAAATCCTTAAAATCCTGATCAAATCCCGGCACCTCACCCTTCCAGAGACGGAAAGGTTTGCGAGAGTTCTGCTTGTTAAACCCGCTGCGGACGACGGCGCTAAGACAATCATCAACGATTAGTGGGCGAAGCGCCCAGGGTGCTATATCCGTACATAACCAACATATTCCCCATCGTTTAGCAAGTCTCTTCCTCTTTCACACCCACACTTACTCACAATGGAATGGCCAAAGTTTACAAACCCATACGTCGGCATCAAACCTCCGCCGGGCGTTCATGTCCCCGAGCGCGAGGAGCTGCTGGGTAGTATTTGTGCAGAGGAGTCGCCTCGCTCCGGTTTTCCATACCCACCGGAAGCGCCCACATTATGGATCAAGTACGGTTTTGCGGTATATTGGAACGAGGTGTGCGGCCAGACCGTGGCATACCATGGCCTCCGGCAGCTCGAATCTTTGGTGCGAGCGCCGGGAGTGTAATACGCCTTTAAAGAAGGGATGAGTACTTACATAGTTATGGAGTACATTCTAGGAAAGACAGCCGGCCAGTGCTCAAAGGAATCTCAAGATGAGGTAGGCAAAGAAAAGGTCTGCCGGTCCATAGGATTTGCCGTCAGTGAACTCCATCGTATCGCTATCCTCGACGAATTCCGGCTACGGCCAGCTGCCATTTCTGGGGGGCGTATTCGCCATTCCCTCTTCGATGACCTAGTAGCTCCCCGCCATTACGAAAATGTGCAGCAGCTCGAAATCCATATCAATGCCGTTAGTTTTTTGCCCCATTTTAGTTTACATCCCCCGCAGATGGTCTGACGAAACGTATATAGCTTCTAGAAAGAGCCAGGCGGAAATGTCGTGTCCACGACCTTGCTCGAGAGCCTATGGTATTCTGTCAGTCGGATCAATACTATGATAACTTTATTATCGATGCCAATGACCGAGTCATAGCGATTGACTTTGCCGATTCGAGCATCGTTCCGTCTAGCCTCGCAAAATACGCAGCCTTCGGCGTTGGTTACAGAACCCACTTCGACTTCCGCAAGTGGGTGGAAGTCCCAGCCACCGAAGGAATTGACAACCTTTCGGCAATAGCGGAAGCATCGGGCGCCATAGTCATGTCAAGTTCATTCAACGGGCTCGGCCGGAGGCTGCCTGGAGGAGATGAGGAGACTCAAAACAGAATCAACTTGGCTTTGCAACACGAAGTGAGGGAATATCCCAGGAACTTTGGGACAACTCTGGGTGAGGTGATTGCCACGCAGGAGGCAAACGACAAACTAGGGGTAGAAGTGGACAGTTCCCAGCTACGTTATACAACTACGGATATCAATCTCAGGCAGTACAAACCAAAACCTAGGACACCACGGCCACCGACAAGCTATGAGGTGATTTATAATGCCCAGAGAAATGCCGAGAAAAATGCCCAGAAAAATACAACTATGGATCAACCCCTTGGTCGGCAAGGATGACCTACCCTGATTCCAAAACGCATTGGCAGAAGCGTGAAGGTTGGATACTGTCCTTACTTGTTTTTGCAATGGAGGGGCGATTTGTGCCGAGCAATCTTTCATATCACACAACTAGCTACAGCATACGCGAGGCTTTCAACCAGCACCACCTCTCAGAGAAGTCACGCCGATGGGTTAAGCCCATAAGCAACGATCGCCGTCCCACTCCAAAGCATAATCTGCTCCTCCATTCCCAAGCCACCCATCTCGCACATCCTCTCCACCACCGCCTTCCACTTCTTCCACGCATCATCGCCAACGCCCACCGTGCAGACCGGCCAATCGCTTCCGAACATCAGCCGCCCGCGGAACGCCGCCAGGATGACAGACAGCCAGGGTAGGATGGCGGCGAAGATGTGGTTTGCCGATTCGCCTTTCAGGTCCTCCGGCAGCTCGGATAGGCACCCGCTGAGCTTCATGTAGGTGTTCTTGGCTTGGGATAGCTCGAACATGGCCTCGCGCCACTTCTGGAAGCGGGGGTTCTCATGGAGCTCGTCGGGTGGGAGGGTGCATATGGACAAGTCGGGCTTGCAGAGGTGGTCTGTAATTCGTTAGCACATAAAGTAGAATTTTGCACGGAGACACAGTTTCGGGGGAACGGAATATACATACTTATCACAATCCTAACTTTCTGTTCATCATCCACCCCCTCATGAGCCAATTTCACCATCTCGACCGCCTCCTCCAACTGCCAATCCCCCCCACTGTGCTGATCAACCCCCAAATCAAACGTCAGCTTCTCCCTCCCCAACAGCTTCAGTCCCTCAATAAACCCCTCCCCCAGCATCGTCCCCGGCGGCTTACTCTGCACCAAGTACCTAAACCCCGAGAGCCTCTTCTCCGCCCCCCCCGCCACCTCCCTCGCCCTCGCCACATACCGCTCCATCACCGCCGCCCCACTCGGCAGCGGCGCCCACGGCACAAACCCCTGCACCAGCTTCGCATGGCTCTCGTCGTGGCCCTCGCCCTCCTTGGGCTCGCCCACAGCAACGCGGCGGATCCAGTCTAGCTCCATCAGGGGCCCGGCCCAGCCGCTGCCGTCGGCCTCGCCGGAGGCGAGGTCATGCTCGCGGTCTGTTTCGAGGAAGACGAAGCCCTCGAGTTCGGGGGGGGAGGTGGTCGCGGCGGTGTATTCGTCGACGGAGTGCTGGGTTGTGGATAGGGGGGAGTTGGGGTCGTACCAGGCGAGGGTGCGGACTTCAGATGCGGGGTAGATGTGGATGTGGGAGTCGATGATGGGGTATTTGGGGGTGGTGGTGGGGGGCTCGGCGGTTGTAGATGCCATGGTTGATTGTATGATGTTGGAATTCGATTGATTATTGATGGGTATTTGATTGCAGAGTTTGGTATATAGTTTCGTTGAATTATGTTGTTGATTGCTCCCCTCGATCTCTTCAATTATGTGGGGTTTAGCTCGCAAGGCTGAGGCGCTTCGTTTAGGGGTCCAAGCTCCTTGGGTGCGGATACCGAGGAGATGCCGTTCGGGGGGTGTTTCCCCGAAGACGGTGGGGTGATGGGGACTAAGCCGTGTAAATTGTATGACCCTTTAGTAGTCCTCGGACTGTTATTACTGTTTGCATCCACCACTTTCCATTTTAATAATCAATAAAGTAGACCCAGATTCCTCTTCACATTTTTATTCCTTCCGGCTTATTATTTTCAAAGTGGTGAGTACTCTCTTCCTCCAAACAGCTCAAATTATCCGACTAAACAGGCCGAACAGACAAAAGTGCGGGGTAAATTATCAGATTATCACCACCACAATCACCACCACCACCAAACTCCCACAATGGCCTCCCCACCACCCAACGGCGTCTACGTCCCCGTCCCAACCTTCTTCGTCCCCAAGACAGCCGCAAACTACAACGCCGCCGCCGCCCCCTTCGACGCCGACACCCAATCCAAGCACTCCATCCACCTCGCCAAGAGCGGCATCCGCGGGCTCGTCATCCTCGGCAGCACCGGCGAGGCCGTCCACCTCACCAACAAAGAGCGCTTCGAGGTCCTGTCCTCGCAGCGCAAGGCCCTCGACGAGGCGGGCTTCAAGGACTACCCCATCATTGCGGGGACAGCCACCCAAGACATCGAGGGAACGGTTGAGCAGCTCCAGGAGGCCCAGAAGGCGGGCGCTCAATGGGGTCTCTGTCTCGCACCCGGCTACTTCGCCGGTGCCGTCACGCAGGAGGGAATCGTGAAATGGTTCCAGGCCATCGCTGACAGGAGCCCAATTCCCGTCATGATGTTCGTCCCCCCCCCCAAAAAAAAAACACATGACACGCAACAGCTAACAAACCCCGCAGCTACCACTACCCCGGCGTCTCCAACAACGTCAAAGTCACACCCTCCACCTACGCCACCCTCTCTGCCCACCCCAATATCGTCGGCTGCAAGCTCTCCCACGGCGATATCTCGTATCACGCCCAGATCGGCGCCAACCCCTCCATCGACCACAGCCACTTCCACACCTTCACCGGGCTCGGACAGCAGCTCCTCCCCATCCTGGCCTTAGGGTGCGCAGGCACTATTGATGGAAGTGCTGGATTCTTCCCCAAGTCCGTGGTGCACTTGTATAACCTGTCGACCAAGGAGAATCAGACGGCGGAGGAGAAGCAGGAGGCGAGGGGGCTGCAGTATAAGATTAGTGCTGTTGAGGAGCTGGTGGTGAAGTTCGGGACGGTGGGGATTAAGGAGGCTGTTTCGAGGGTGTTGGGGTTGGGAGAGAGGGATGGGACGAGGTTGCCGCTTGTGGGTGGGATTCCTGGGGGAGACGCGGAGTGGGAGAACTGGAAGGGGGTTGTGGGGGAGTTGGAGAAGGTGGAGGCTTCGTTGTAGGGTGACTTTCGTAGCTTTTGGTAGCTCATAGATTAGCTTAGTTGTTGCATTGCATGGAAATAAGACATACATATCCGCTTTCTATTTCTCGCCACTATGTCGGTTTATTCAACCTTAACTATATACCCAGAACGCATATCTCACCAACCCTACCACCACTTCACTGCAGATTAACAAACATCCCCCCATCCACCAAAAGCTGCGCCCCATTCACAAACCCACTCAACTCCCCACACGCCAAAAACACCGCCGGCCCCACCATATCCGCCGTCTCCCCAATCCTCCCCAACGGGATTCGTCCCTCCATATACACCTCCTTCTCCCCCACCAGGTCCTCCTCATTCAGCTGCGTCCTGATCGTCCCTGGCAGGAGCGCGTTACATCTAATCCCGTACTTCCCCAGCGCAACAGCCATGCTCTGCATCATCGAGGTGATCCCGGCTTTGGTGGGCGTGTAGTGCACCTGCTGCCCGCCGCCGACGAGGGCGGAGATGGAGGAGATTCCGATGATGGAGCCGCCGCGCTTTTGGAGGGCCATTTGGCGCGCGGCGGATTGGCAGGCGTAGAAGGCGCCGGTGAGGTTTATGGAGACGGTTGAGGCGAAGAGGTCTGGTTCCATGCTGGGTTTCGTCAGTTACTTCAATCCCAAGTACACCATCATTGCTGCCGCAGCACCGCTAGAAACACCCCACGAGATGAGGGAAAGAAGGAGATGAAAGGGAGAACTTACTCCAGCACCTCAGCAAACTTACAAACCCCAGCATTACTCACGAAAACATCCAATCCCCCCCACCTCTCCACCGCCTTCGCAACAAGCTCCTTCCCCGTCTCCTTCAGCGCAATATCACCCTGCACCTCAATCAGCTCTCCCGCCCCGGCATCCTTCTCCTTGATCGCCTTGGCCTCCTCGAGCAGGCTGGCGAGGTGTTTAGCGTCGCTCGCGAGCCCGAGATGGTTGACGGCGACGTTGCAGCCTTGGGTTAGGAAACCGAGCGTTATGGCGCGCCCGATGCCTGTGGTGCCGCCGGTTATGGCGGCGGTTTTGGAGGCGAGGAGGGCGGTTGGTGGCATTGTTTTTGGGGAGTGGTGGTTGGGTTGGGGATTGAGGTTGTGAGAGATTTTTGGGTGGGTTGGTGGGATGGTCGGTATCGCGTGTTAAACTGTAGCTGTAGCTATAGCTGTAGGAGGCTGTTTGTAAAACCACAAGTCACAAATCAACAACTCTTCAAAGAAAATTCGTAAACAAACAATTTCTTCCCAATCACTCCAAACACTACCTATACAACCAAACACAAACACTTTACCCTGCCTGCTCTATCCCCTCCCCCCTTCCCCTCCCCCTCTCCCCCTCTACCACTTCCGGAAAAGCTACATTGCCCCAATAATAGAGGGGTCACGCCCCCTCCGCGGGGCACATTCCGCTAGCCCATCACCACCACAGACCCCCCTGTACCCCGCACACACCCTCGGTGGGCTTTCCCCCATCCCCCGAGCACCACCAGCGAGCGATTTTGCCGAGACGGAGAAATTAGGAACGAACGAATGCATGTGGTCATGCCCGCCCGCCGCGTACATGCGGACGAACGCACGCACGCAAGATCTGAAAGCCGGGGCCCGGCAATTGTTTTTATTTTTTGTGTGTTTATTAAATTTTTTACTAAACTCGGGGAAATGGGTGGGGGAAGGGCGGTGAGATGCGGGGATGAGTGAGTGTCGTGTGGTGTAGTGCATGCGAGTTTCAACAATCCTAAGTGTGGAATATCACAGTATATCCCAATTACAATACAAGAAAATTCCGCTAAAAACGTCAAGAGTAGAGTAGTAAGAGTAGTTTTTGAATTATATGCACAAAAAAAAGTCTAGACTACCTTCTACGTTCCAAAAAAACAAGACAATTTGTTCCCCGAGGTCCCCCCGCGAAAAGCCAAAATGAATGGCAACAAGCAAACAGCAAAAACAAGGATATGTAGTTTCATAATCATGCAGAAGTCGTCAATTCCTTGACCCCATTCACCAGCCCATCCACAATCCCACCACTCTGCTCCTTCCCACTAAGCGCGCCAGCCTCTGGCGTAGATTTCTCCGACGTCGTCGCAGAAGCAGCCTCCTGCGCCGCGACAGCCGGAACAGACGCCTCCTGCGACACCGCCGGCGTCGCAACAGCAGCAGCGGGGGCAGGCGCAGCCTCGATTTGAGCGCGCCTCAGCGGGCCGCCCAACGGGCGTTCCGGGTTAGGAGTGAGGAGGTACTGCGCGGGAATCAGGCGCGCAGCCGGGTTGAGTGTGAGTCCGAAGCCGGGCTTGTCGAGCTGGTCGGCGGTGAGGTAGCCGTTGACGGGGATGGGCTCGTCGAGGAAGAGGTCGCCGAAGACGGGGAGGACGGACTTGCCGTCGGGCGAGTTGGCGAGGTATTCTTGGAAGGGGCAGTTGGTCTGCGAGATCACGTAGTGGTAGCTGTAGGGCCCGCTGGCGTGGGGGACGACGGGGATGTCGTAGGCGGCGGCCATGGCGGAGACCTTGAGGAGCTCGGTGAGGCCGCCCAGCCACATGACGTCCGGCTGGATGATGTCGAGGTTGCGGCCCTCGATGAGCTTGCGGAAGCCGTAGCGCGAGTACTCGTGCTCGCCGGTCGTGAACTTGACTTGTGGGTGGGCGCGCTTGATGAGCGCAAATCCGTCAGTGTCATCGGGCGACAAACACTCCTCCCACCAGTTGATGTTGAGGTCTAAGCAGGCCTTGACAATCTCAATTGTGTACTGGACGTTCAAGCTCATGTAGCAGTCGACCATGATGGGGAAGTCTGGTCCGACACTCTCGCGGTGCTTGCGGAGGAACTCGACATTCTTCCTGAGACCGGCAGCGCCCTCTTCCGGGCAGTAGGGAAGCGGGACCTTGGCTCCCCAGAATCCCATCTTCTTCGCAGCAGTGGGCTCGGGGCCGGTGCAGTAGAAATCGAGCTTCTGGCGGGTGGCACCACCGATCAGCTTGTAGACTGGCTCGTTGCGGACCTTTCCTTGGAGGTCCCAGAGCGCCAGATCAATGACGGAGATGACGGCCACGGGGAGACCCTTGCGGCCGTAGAACATGGAGCCGCGGTACATTTGTTCGAAGAGGTGGTTTGTGTCCCTCGGGTCAGCACCAATCAGGAAGCGCTCGAAGTGCTGGTGGACGAGCCAGCAGGCAGGAGGGCCTGGGTTAATGTTAGAAATGCTTGTTGCGAACTCGTGGCGGTGAGTAATAATTTACCTCCGAATCCTGTAGCAAAGCCAACTGTGCCATCTGTTCCCTCAATCTCTACACAGAAAGAGCCCAGGACGTTGATCCCCCAGCTCGTCCTCGAAGCACGATATTGCTCCCATCTCGACATGGGCGTGGAGATGGGGGTATCAATCAACCTGGCATTACTCGTTAGCAAGGTGCGGGGTGAGACTGGGATGATTGGGACGAGGATGAGACGATCATGTCCGTGGTACATACCAATGGCCGCCCTCGACATTGTGGTAATCACCTCCAGAGCCAACACCATCGATCACGTAGGTCCTAATGGCCTTGATCGTGGGGAAGTCTTTAACCATGTTGGCGGATTGTGGTTGTAAATGCGCGGATTAATTGAGGAATGGCACACTCAGACAATCCTACTCTGGCCGGGAAGAGCCAAGTATTTGAAGGATTGAGGAATTGGAGAAGAGAAAGAGGTTGAGGGGCGAAGAGAAAGAGAAAGAGAAAGGCGGAATGGGAGGGCCGATAAATTGTCAAGGTTAGCTCTGAGAGGCTCTTTCCCTCACGATCAGCATGAGGACATGCGGGCGTAGTGTGTTTTAGTGGGGTGTAACGTTTACAGTCCTCGGTGACTCTCGGTGAGTATTGACCCAGGACCGACGGCCGAGCTACAACTACAAGCTCCGATTTCCGTGGGGTACATCCAGTACAAGAGAGTACGGCTAGTGCCGCCCTGGGAGCCATACAATACAGTACAATACAGTACAATACATCGTACTCGTACCGTACTCGTTCCGGCGAAACTGACACAAAGCATGTGCCTTTTGGCAGCGGTGGCGTGTAGGACGTAAACGGCGACGGTTGCATCTCTCCCACCACAGAAATACACAGGAATATGCCATAGTACCATAGTACCGTAGTACCATAGTATACAGCTAAATATACCGTAACAGGAAACTGTGCATTGTTACATCAGGCCACTCTTGCATGTTGTCCTATACGCTGGCCATACGCCAGCCATAGAAACAGAACTCAGATACTCAGATATAAAACACACACATAGTACATACACTGCAAAAGAAAAGGCACACTCTCACTGTGCTCCATGTGGTAAGTAGAAAACTATACAGAGTCGTCGTCCTCTAGTCATACTTATATACTTGTATACTCCCACCTATACGCACGCTTATACGTCCACTTATATACACCAGTAAGAAACTGCAGTCACAGTCAGATACTCCCTCCCATCAATTATACTCACACTTATATACACACTTATACTCACTCCCTCCCTGTCCCTGCTCCCCTCCCCCTACTTTCCCCTTCTTCCCCTGTTCCCCTTCGCCCCTTCCCCCTTCGTCCTTTCCCCCTTCGTCCTTTCCCCCTTCTACTACCACACCTCCTTCCACCCTTCTAACTTTCCACGCTCCCACGCCTTGCCTTCTCCCCTTCCACCCGCTCTAACATCCTAACGCCCTAGCACCCTAACGCCCTAACACCCACCCATCCTAATACCCTTTGATGCACCACACTAGAAAATCCCCTAAGCTTCCCCGCACTTTTCCCCCTACAACCCCTACAACAACCCTAGACAACTCCCAATAACCCCCCTGTTAACCAACGAAACCACTGGGAATAAGTGCTTTGACCCCCTAAACACTCTCTACTAATCCACTGTCCCCTGTCCATCATCAACCACCAAGCTCCCTAACCCCGAAAAACACAAGACTTCATAAAAAGAGCATGTCTGGCTGCTTCTTCCCGCCCTCCTAACCTCCCCGGATCTTTCCTCTCCACACAACTCCACGCCGCTCCACACTTCCCCCACACTTTTTCGGTCGTGACTTGCACATTGAGCCGAGATACGTAGCCGATTCAACTGCCACTTGCTTCGAATGTCTTTCGTTCGCACCTTCATATCCCGAAGCCAAACCAGTTCGTTGATTCGTGTTATGCACACCCACCAAGATTGTCTCACGCGATGGATCTTCAGCAGCACTCGCCTCAACCCTCGATCCTGTCTGGCTCCGGCCTCAAGCGCGACAGCGACGGGTACAACGACCAGTACGGTAGCGGCGACGAGAGTGCCGGAGATGGAGATGTCAATGAAAACGGGGATGGCCCGCGTAAGGCACAGTGTCGCCCCGTGAGGGTATCGTAAGACATCCTTTTCTTACGGTACCATCCTGAGTTCTCCTTTCGCGCGCAATTTTTTTTAAAAAATATTTGTTACGCGTTGTCTACTACACTTTGAATCCAACAAAAGCGCACATGAATTACTCATAGCTGACCACCTTGAAGATGCGAATTATGCAAACAGAGAAAGGTATATATTCCCACCGACCGCCCCCTCACTGGAACATGCGTCGCCGAGGTGTTCCGGGAAGACCGCGCGATGCGCTCGTGAAACCCCAGACTTACCCTCAGTAGGTGAAATGCGATCGCGGCCAGCCATCCTGCCGCTGGTGCAGTCGCAACGGCGCGAGATGCGAATACAAGGAGCGGAAGAAGCCCGGGCTGAGAGTAAGTTTTTTTGTGAGAAGCCCAGCTGTGCACCGCGCGACTAATACCCATAGGCTGGCTACGGACGCGAACTCGAGCAGAGGTTGGACAGGCTGGAGGACATTCTGCAGACGCATGCGCGCATCCTTGAGACCACATTCGCCCCGCAGCAACAGGGCAACCACAGCAACGCGAGCAATCACGCCAACCAGAATAACCAGACTTCACTACACGATGGACAGATATTGGGGGGGCATCTTCCCAGGATAGAGGCCGCGCCGTTCCTTCAGCAAAAGACCTCGGCATTCTCTGGATCTACCCCGCAGCATGCCGACTTCCCCAACTCGCTGTCGCCGCCCACGCCGTCGATGCAGTCGATGCATGGGGACGCATATATGCAACAGCAACAGCACCAGGCGCACCAACAAGCCCAGCAACAGCAGATTATTCAAAATGGGTCTCAGTCGGGGCAATTCTACAATACCGCTCAGCCGCCGGTGGAATCGCCCACATTGAACATATCCGAAAGTCTGACCGAGGTCCCATCTGATAGCGACCTGCCGCCGTACGATCTGCTTTACGCTCTTGTGGATCTCTTCTTCAAGCATGTAAATACATGGTGCCCCATGCTGCACCGGCGGTCGACGCTGGACTCGCTCTTTGGGCCATCTCAATTGGAAGAGGCGGACAGGATACTCTTACACGCCATAGTTGCGACCACGTTGAGGTTTTCCAATGACCCGCGGTTGACAGACGAGAGGCGAAGTCATTACCACGACATCTCGAAACAGAAGGTCTTACTGTACGGACTAGAGAACTCGTCTGTCAAAGCCCTACAAGCAATGGTCATTCTCGCCCTCGACCTAGTCGGCGACAGCAACGGCCCCCCCGGCTGGAACGTTCTGGGCCTCATCACCCGCGCAGTCGTCCAACTCGGCCTCGCCGTCGAAACAACCTCCTTCTCCGTCGCCCCCGACTACCAATCCATCTACACCCTACGCGCCATGGTCCTCCCCGACGCCAAAGACTGGATCGAAGACGAATCCCGGCGCCGCCTCGTCTGGATGATCTACCTCCTCGACCGCTACGCCACCATCGCGACCGCCTTCGAATTCGCCCTCGATGAGAAAGAAATCGACCGCAAGCTCCCCTGCCGCGACGACCTCTGGAACAAAAACGTCCCCGTCGAAACGCGCTGGTTCCACACACACACGCACCCCGAATTCTCCTCCGCCCCTCCCCCCGAGAACCTCGGCGCCTTCAGCTACTACATCGAGATCCTGGGGATCCTATCGCGCATCCACCAGTTCCTCAAGAAACCCGTCGACATCTCCGCCCTCCCCGACGTCGAGAAGTGGCAGGGCGAGTACCGCGAACTCGACAACCTGCTCACGAGCTGGAAATTCGACCTCCCCCCCGACTACGGCAGCATGGCGCGGCTCTTCCAGCCGGGCAGCAGCAGAACCATCACCTGCGGCTGGGTCATGCTGCACGCCACCTACCACACAACCGTCATCCGCCTCCACTCCTCCGCCGCGTACCCCACCACGCGCTCCCCCATCTTCACGCCTTCTTACTCCGCCTCCCAGCGCTGCCACGGCGCGGTAGAGAATATCGCCGCCCTGGGCGAGTTCGTGGTGGCGAATAACATGCTCCCCAAGCTCGGGCCGCCCTTCGCTTTCACCCTCTGGGTCGCTGCGCGCCTCCTCCTCGTGCACGGGAGCACGATCGAGCGCAAGCTCTCCCCTCAAATCCAGTTCTTCGTCGACACCCTGCGCGCCATGTCGCGGTACTGGAAGGTCGCTGCGCGGTACTCGACGATCCTGCAGCGCGTGCTGGACGAGCATTCCGACTCCGAGACTTCGGCGGCTGCGAATGGGGAGGAGCGCGTCACCCCCTCCAGCGTCAAGATCCTAGCCGACATGCGGCGCTGCGCATACGATCTCGATTTCCTGATTTCGAGACAGCCGAGGCATATTGGGGCGCTGGGCCGGCTGGGGGGGGGACAGCCGACGAGGACGCCGCAGCAGAATGAGTTGGAGTATTTGGATGTTTTTGATTTCTTTAATGTGCCGAGGTTGCCGCCTACGGTGGCTGGGATGGAGGGGGGAGGAGAGGGGGAGGGGGCGGGGGGGATGCAGGTTGAAGGGGAGTTGGGGCCGGGAACGAATGGGGGGAGTGGGAATGGGAATGGGAATGGGGGGGAGTTTAATATTACGAATTTTATGGTGGATGCAAATTCGGATTGGTTGTTTAAGAATCAGAATCAGGTCTGAGGAGGGGTTGGGGGCGTCTTGGGGGGGGGATTGGGTTGAAGATGGGATGGGATGGGATAGGATATGGGATGGACGTTGGGTGTTGGATATTGAGGGTTGGTACTGGGCATATTAGGGGTTGAAGGGGGCAAAAAGGGTTATTGTTAATACAAAGGGTTCAAAGGGTTCCATAATCATTTACTCTAGCCGGAAGCACACCTCGCATCTTCCGTGTTATTCATGCACATACCATTTCACATTTCACCATCATTCATTCACATAATCACATCAACCGATTGCATCCGAATCTCCATTTGCCATCATCAGAAAAATTAATTCCCATTCTCGTCATCATCTTTCCCCCATCAACCCCCAGATTATTAATCCCCCCCCCCCTCCCCTTCTGATTTATAAAATCATTATATACTCAGTTGTGCACAACCATTGTCATTTCGGGTATCTCGATCTAATCCCCCCAAGCCCGAACCCCGAAAGAAAAAAAAGTCAAAATATCTGAGCGCCTGCAATGAATGGATCCCCATCGATCGATCGATTGGTCGAATTGGTTTTGTGTAGTTCGTTCCTTCCACCCTCGTCATCCCGTTCGCTCCTTCCCGCCTTCCCGCTCGCTCCTTCCCGCGTACCATTCTTCCCACCTCCATCACCCCCATAGATTCCCCCCCCTCCGATAACAAAGGTCCAAGGCAAGGTATTCACATAAACCCCATGCCCACGCCCACAGCCAAAAGCGCCACAATCCACCCCCCCAACCCCCACCTCTCCCCACCCACCCTCACGCCCGCGGCACTCCCGCTCTCGGTCGGCGTGGCGGGCGAGCTGTCGCTGGTGCCGGCGGCGTCGCCGGTGGGCTGGACGACGGTGATGTCGGTGATGGTCTCGACGTCGCCGTTGGCGTCGGTGGTGGTGCGGACGCTGGTGCTGCTGCTGATGGAGGAGTTGGTGAAGGTGTAGGTGGGGAGGAGGGTGGGGGCGGAGGTGAGGGTGGGGAGGACGGTGAGGTTGGACATTTTGCGTGTGTTGGTGGTGGTGAGGTTGGTTGGTGAAGTTGAGGTTGAGGGTGTAGAATCGATTGATTGATTGGTTGATCGATATATGGTCCTTCGTATTCAATGCTTGAGATCTTGAGTTTCTCTTTAGACAGTAAGAAGCTTAGCAGTTCCTGACTAGAAATTTCTTAACAAAAGAAAGAAAAGAAAGCTAACCAGCGAACTTGCCTCCCTTTATTCCCTTCCGCTTCCGCTTCCGCCTTTCCCCCTCCCCCCCTGCCTCTCCGTCAGCCAAGCACGCAGCCACGACGGATACGAGGAATGTGGCGGGGCACCGCCTTGTCGATCGCTGTTGTGCCAGGGGCGGTGGCGTGGCTTGTTGCCTGGTGGATTGGGTGGTGGAGTGGGGGTTTTGTCTAAGGCCAGGGCGGTGGTTGGGGGGTTGGGGGTGGGGAGTTGTCGGGGTGGGACGGATCGGATGGATGGTGTACTCCGTACCTGTGCTGCTAGCTACTCCACTGGACACGAACACTTGGACGGGAAACTAAACTGCTACTCCGGCCGGAGTGCTGCGGCAAGGGGACGTTGTTGTGCTACTACTCTACTAAGCTTAGCTGTGCTAGTATGTGTGGTGGTATATTTCGTGTATTTTTAGAAATAACTCGTTGGACTATTGATGACGAGGCAGAGCACCTTGCTTAACATCTTACAGCGACCAGCTGCTCTGCGTCCGACTGATTGGTGGCCTACCCGTCGAAGCAACGATAAGCGATAATTCCGACATCCTTGTGCTCGCTGACAACAGCAACGGATGACCACGCTACTGCACTCTACCCCGACGGATCCTCCACCAGCTCCTGGTAGAGTGAGTAAGTCGGGACACCACGGCGGCGTGATTAGGAAGGGATGCCCGGCTCTACAGCACACTGTCTCTGGTGCGCCGTTGGGGTTTCAGTCACCACAACGAAGGGAAGGCGCTGTGACGAGGGGGTTTCACAAGTATGCGCCCTGTGCAGACTTTGAAACGCAAGGAGGGAAGGCTGGTGAGGTGGCGGCGGGGGTTAGTCGTCACGGTTACGCGGTGGGTAGTGAGAGAGGGGAGCTATAGATAGGTGGGTATGCGTAGCCGGCGTCAAGGCTGGCTGGGTGATATGTGTGATATGTGGGTTCATGCGGAGGAATGTCGATTTCAAGCTGGCTAGTTACTGGTCTCATATCGCGTTTTCGCCGCCACTCCCGTTGCCTAGTGCGCGTTGCTTTTAAGCTGATCTATAAACATCCAAGGAAAGCAAAGGAAAATAAACAGATCCCCATCCTCCCAGCGCCTCTCCTCCAATCCATCCCTCCCCATCGATCTCACCCATCAATACAGCCCCCCAAACCCCCCTCCCCCCCTCCAAACCCTTTCCCTCTCCCTCTCCCACCCCCTCCCAACCCCGCCTGCCCCACCCATCCTACCCATCCCATCCATCCTACCCATCCCACCCATCCTGCCCATCCCATCCATCCCCCCTCCTCCAATAGCCCCCATCCCCAAATTCCCCATCCCCATCCCCTTCTCAGCTCCAACCCCAAACCCCACAAACTGTTCCCCTCCCCCCATTCCCGCGGCCGCATACCCCCCTCCCAGCGCAGGCGTACTAATCGACGGTCCCTGCACCAACGGCGCCGTATGAACGTGGATATGATTACTTCCCTGGGCTGGGACATCGAAGCCCCCGCCGCGGTTGATGCCGTTGTTTGCTCCGTTGCCGTTGTGGTGGCCCCCGTTCCACTGGCCGTGCGGAGCAGCTTGTCGGTGCGAGGCATCTTGGAAGGGCCCTCCGTTGCCTCCTCCGTTGCCGCCGCCGCCGCCGTTGTTGTTGAGGAAGCCGAGGCCGAGGCCGATTGCGTTGCCGGGGCCGAGACGGGCGCGCTCACGCTCGCGCTCGACTAGTCGCTCTGCCTCGATCTTGACGTCGCGCTCGTGGACTAGCTCGCGGACTACCTCTCCGTTCCTCAAGGCCAGTCTTCTCGCTTCCTCATCTACCACTTTTCCGCCTCTCCTCCCGTCCTCCCTCTCCCTCTCCCTCTCCCTCTCGCGCTCCCTGTCCCTCTCACGCTCCTTCTCCCTCTCGCGCTCCCTCTCCCTCTCAAGCTCTTTCTCCCTCTCACTCTCCTTATTTCTCTCACGCTCACGCTCACGCTCCCTATCCCTCTCCCTCCTCAAACTCACCCCCGACCCCCTCCTCTCCCTCCTAAAACTAGTCGCACTCCCCCTCCTCGCCGCCTCCCCCACCCGTCTCGCCAACCTCCTAATCGCCTCAATCTCCGCAATCAGCACCGAGGACCTCCTCCTCCCCGCCCCATCTTTAACCCCCACCTCGTGCGGCACAGCAGGAATGACGGGAGGGAGGAATATATTCGCCCATCCTCCCTCATTCTGCTGATTCGCCGGCTGGGGGGTGGTGGTGGGGGTGGGGGGGAATGTCCAGGTTGGTGCGGTGGGGCGGGTGTGGAGATGGGCGGGGAGGGAGGAGATGGGTTGGGGTTGGGGTTGGGGGGGGTGGATGATGTGGATTTGGGGGGAGGAGCGGGTGGAGGGTGTGTGTGTGTGTGAGCGTTTGTAGGAGCGGTTGGTGCTGCTGTTGCTGTTGGTGCTGTGGGGGGGCTTTTTGGGGGGGACGGTGTAGAAGCACATTTGGGGTGGATGGTGGAGGAGTATTGATGGAGTTGTGTGTTGCGATCGTTGTTGTCGGGGCGGGCTGTTCGTTTGGTGGTTTAATGCCGTGTTGATGAGTGGGATTGTTGGATGTAGTGGCGGTGCTTAAATTCTGGACATGACGGAATAAAAGTGATGTATTAAGAAATTTGATGCCGACAATGTATCTCCCAGAAGAGGGAGAGATGAAAACTTATACTTCGTAGTAGCAGCGCTTGATGCCTCACTCCATGGCGTAGGAGCCGTTCTTGAGACAGAGAAACGAAGGAAAGTAAGGAGAATGCCTTTGAGCCATATAAGACGGTTTCAAAGAGGGACGTAAACGAAGATGCCAACAGAAATATCAGAGACAAGTTACCTGGGATCTCTGGCTCCTAGAAGGATATGAGGATTGATCTATCCTGGTTTCTTTGACCACGACGATGGCTGTTCATGCACTCTGCCGCCCTGGTAGCAAACGGAGCGAGACATAGATGCACTTTCCCGAAAACGTATCGAATTGTATGTACATTGCATTCCAAAAGGGAATGTAGATTAGAGCATTTATAGCTTGGCGTTTTTGGCCTTCTTCTGCGTGCTCTTCTGCCACGCAAATTCCTATATCGCGTCAGTTCAGCTACATCCACAGCATGTGCGCAGATTTCGAGAGTCCACAGCCACTAAAAGGGGTTTCAAACTTACCAACTTCTTCGCCTGCCCCGCCTCAATGATGATATTAATCACCACCGGCACCGTCGCCTTGAAGCCCTCTTCCGTCGCCCTCTGCAGCTCCTCCGGCGTCCTCACCAAATACCCCTTCCCCCCACACATCTCCGCCATCTTCTCATACCCAACCTCCCATCCCAAACTCGTGCTCCTTAGACCCCCAGCCGCGCCCTGAGACGTCTTATCCTGCAGTGCCAACCACGCATCGCTATCCGCGCTGTCACCATGATACACCCCGCCATTGTTGACCACAAACACTAGAATATCCATAGTGTACCGTGCCATGGTCTCAATCTCTGGCATCGAGAACCCAAACGCCGAGTCGCCCTCGAGACACACAATCTTCTTGCGCGAAGACGACGGACCCGACACAGCCTCGGGATCGGGTAGGTTATACGCGCAGTGCGCTGCGATGGCATAACCAAGACCCACGCCCATTGTAGCGTAGGTGCCTGCATCGAGACGCAGACGGGGGTGCTCGACATTGAAGACGCTGCGGGAGATATCCATCGTATTAGCGCCCTCGGAGACATACACGATCTCGCCGTTCTCAGGCGGGGAGAGCTTATTCAGCGTCTCCTTGATGACGGCAAAGGTGCGGCCATAGGTCATGGGCAGAGTGTCAACCTTTGCGGCTTTGGCGGCTGTGGCTTCGTTCTTGACGGTGCTGGCGCGGATGGCTTCGACGTAGGGGTTTGAGGTGTTGTATTGCCAGTTTTGGAGGCCGGTGCTGATCTGGGAGGTGACGATGTTGATGTCGCCTATTATGGAGAGAGAGGCGTCGCCGTTATTCTTGCCGAGCTCTTCCGCGGATATGTCGACCTGGATGATCTTGACATCTGGGTTCCATTTGGGTTCTTCACCGAAATGGAGGATCCAGTTCAGTCTTGCGCCTAGAATCAACACGACATCTGCACCCTTCAGGGCTGCCGAACGTGCACTGGCCGTGTTTGACGGGTGGGAGTCTGCTAAGACACCTTTGCCCATTGGGGTTGGAAGGAATGGTATTTTTGTCCCACCGATGAGTCGTCTGATACCGCCCTCTGCTTGGGCATATGCCGCGCCCTTTCCAACGATCACGAGTGGTGCCTCGGCAGATTTGAGCAACTCCACAGCAGCTGCGATTCTCTCTGGGTCACCCGCAGCTCGAGCTGGTGAGGGCACGACAACTTTGGATATCTCATCCCCTTCTCCCTGTATCACATCGGCTGGTAGATCCACAAACCCAGTTCCCCCTCTCCCGTACCAAGCAGTCCTGTAGGCACTGGAGATGCTCTGGGGAATCGATTCTAACGTAGACCGCACTGCAAGTTTTGCATGTGGCGTAAGGAGACTGACAGCATCCAGCTCTTGAAAGGCACCCTTTGTGACCAGATGAGACTCGCTGGAGCCAGCCAGGAGCAGTAGAGGCCATGCATTCGCCGAGGAGTTTCCAATCCCCGACATGGCGTGCAAAACTCCCGGCCCACCTACCACCAAGCACACCCCAGGCTTCCCTGTAAGATATCCATATGCTGTTGCTGCGTAGCTTGCCGCCTGCTCGTTGCGGAAAGCTATAAATCTGATCCCAAGCTTGATTGCCTCCTCCGCAATTTGGACTACTGGTATCCCAACCAGGCCAAATATAACTTTGATGCCAAGCTCATGAAGAGCCTGGGCTATTAATTGAGCTCCTGTCGGCGCTGCCATTTTTCTGCTATATTGAAGGAATAAGGGGCGCCTGCGCTGACTATATATGTCTCCAATGGCCGCTCCAGCCGAGGCTAGTGATGGCGTCAGTGATGCCCAGGGATGGCTTAGGCCTGAAGCGCAAGTGCGATAAGCGATAGCGCTTCGAGTCGCAACAACCACGACGAACTGAGACGCAAGCACGGTTCCGGAGGATCTAAGAACCGCTCTTCATGTGCTGGCAGAAATCGCAGTCGTTTCAGAGTCACGAACTTGCTATATCGAACGAGAAATATTCTACTCTTCTACGAGACAAATTCACAACAACACTTATCGTTTACTGAACTCCCTGAACTCCTTACTCGGACTCGGAACCCCGCACCTCCACACCCTGAGCTTAGCTACCGCTCTCGCCACAATGTCTGAAGCTCCGTCAGCTCCGGCTCAGTCCTATTCTATGGATCCGAACCTCTATATCTATACCTCGCTCACCGCTGGCTCATCACATATCGTCACGGCGACATCGAGACTCGAGACCATCCTGAGGGCAAACAGGATACCATTCAAAGCTATCGATCTCGCAACAGATGAAAAGGCACGCATGCTATGGGGACGGCGCGCGGGAAAAGATGAGAGTGGGCGCCAGCGAAAGATCCCTGGTTTGGTCCAGGAGGGCCTGGTATTGGGGGTATGTTGATGTGGTCCGAAACTATGTACTGCGTGCGCTGACTTGCCCAGGACCTGGTGGAAATAGAAGACTGGAACGAATATGGCGAGCTTAAACAACATGTGCGTATTGTCGGGGTGTCTTCGACGCCGGCGAGGCCTGCTGGGTTTGGCAACCCCTTAAAGGCTGCTGCTGCTGCTGCGGCGGCACCAGCTGCGCCTGTAGCACCGGTTGTGCCAGCTGCACCAGCTGCACCGACTGCACCACCGCTACCAACTGGTGCGAAGCAACCCATTCCTCGCACTCCCGAACCCACACCAGCTCCTAAAGTGAAAGAAGCACCTAAGACGCCTACTACTGGGGCCAATTCAATTAATCTAGCGATGCGCCAAATGGGCGAAGAGGCCGCACAGAGGGCGAAGGATATGAAGAAAAAGACACTGAAGGGAAAGCCAGAAGTATTTGTTGGTAGTGGAACGGGGGAGGCCGCAGCAAAGGATACCAAGGAGTCGGCGGCGGCAGAAACCCCGCGGACTGTTGAGCCTATTACGATATTACAAGATCCAAAGACATCGGCTTGGAACTTATCCCCAGCAACCACACCACCTGTCTCGCAGCATGCACTAAATGAAATGAAGTCCCTCCAATCGCCAACATCTACGGCTTGGAAGGTGGCAGATGTCAGTCTACCAATTGCAAAGAGTGCGGAGAGCGAGGCATCAACTCCTTCCGCTGAAAAGGCTAAGCCTGTTGAGAAGAAGGAAGTTTCTGCGGAGGATGACGAGGAGGAGGATGACGAAGACGAAGACGAGGATGAGGATGAGGATGAGGATGAGGATGAGGATGAGGATGAGGATGAGGATGAGGATGAGGATGAGGATGAGGATGAGGATGAGGATGAGGATGATGATGATGATGATGATGATGATGATGATGACGAGGACGACGACGAGGACGACGAAGAAGATGAAGGCGATGAAGAAGAGGATGATGACGAAGACGACGAAGATGAAGACGACGAGGATGAAGATGAAGATGAGGATGAGGGTAAAGATGAAGCAAATGCGAAGAAAGAACCAAAGAAGGCCTAGGGTGACCCCTTTGAAGTACACAGGCCTGTATATAGGGATCAAGCCATATCTGAACATTAGCACGAGTCCGGTGACGTTGTAGTTGGATTTGGGATGTTTTATATGGAGGCCTCTGAAACTACGATTTGATCCTTGCTTTTAACACCACGATAGTTACGTTTATTCAGTATTCTCGTGTGACCCAATAACTTCCATTACAGAGAGAAAGGCAGAGCGTGACTGTAATGAATGTTCCAATGCCACCTTACTTTGTATGCAATATTCTAATGGGCCAAATCTCCATAGAATCATGGTTGAATTGGCGGGTAATCAGGGATACCCCGAATCTGGAGTTCGTTCAGGGGTTAGGACTGGCGGATATTAATAAATCCGGGATTGCCTCATGAAATAATCCTACGGTGGTCAGCACCACATCGCGATAGCTTCAACGACCCATTGGAGGAGTCTCATCAACCATCGAAATCTCTAACAATGGCGCCGGTATCAAAAGTCGTCAAGAAGAACCTTGGAAACGTTGTCGTCATTGGCGGCTGCGGCTTCCTCGGTCACCACATCGTCAACCAGCTTGTCGAGAGCTATACCTGCAAGGTGTCCGTGGTGGACCTCCGCACAATACGCAACCGCCGTCCCGAATCTGATGGCGTCCAATACTTCGACGGCGATATCACCTCGCTCGAGTCCTTGGTCACGATCTTCAAGAAGGTCAAGCCCGATGTCGTGATCCATACCGCCTCTCCTGTGGCCATCGCCGAGACGGCCAATTCCTTCCTCTACAAAGTCAACGTCGAAGGCACCCAATGCGTCATTGACGCCTGTCGCGAGACCGGCGTCACTGCGCTCGTCTACACCAGCTCCGCCTCGGTCATCAGCGACTCCGTCACCGACCTCATCAATGCCGACGAGCGCTGGCCCATACTCAAAGGCAAGTTCCAAACCGACTACTACGCCGAGACGAAGGGCCTGGCCGAAGAGGCCGTCCTGAAGGCAAACCGCACCGGCCCGTCCGATCTCCTCACCGCCGCCATCCGCCCCGCGGGTATCTTTGGCGAAGGCGACGTTCAGATGCTGCCTAATATGCTGGACTTGTACTACACCAACAAGACCAACTTCCAAGTCGGCGACAACACGAACCTCTTCGACTTCACGTACGTTGGCAACGTAGCGCACGCACATCTCCTCGCTGCACACCTGCTGCTGGCGACATCCAAGCTGTCCGTTGCGCCGCTCGACCACGAGAAGGTAGATGGCGAGGCGTTCATCATCACCAACGATGCGCCAATATACTTCTGGGATTTCCCGCGCCAGCTGTGGGCGATTGCTGGCCACACGAAGGGAACTGAGGGCGTGTGGACAATTTCCAAGGACGTCGGAGTGCCATTGGCGACACTAGTCGAGACGTCGTTGTGGTTGATTGGGAAGAAGAGCAAGATGACACCTAGGGGGATACGGTTCAGTTGCATGACGAGGTATTACAACATTTCGAAGGCGAGGGAACGGTTAGGCTACAAGCCGATTTTTACCACCCGTCAAGGGATGGAGAGGTCTGTCAAGGCCTTTACCGTGGAGAAGGAGAGCGCAGAAGCCAAGAAGACACAGTAAGGAGAATGTATTAATTACTTGGGCCGGAGAATTGGACATATGCTGTGTGTTATATGTCATAATGGTACCGGCTTACTGAATATAATCACGAGAGCTTTCAAATTTGGGAGTTGAAGTTGAAATCAGATGCTGACGAAGATGTCTTGTCTGGCGCCTTTGTTACCCCATTCATCAGCCTTCCCCAAAAGGGTTCTATGAGAAGGGGTCTTCTAAACTTCCCTCACTGGGATGTACCGATAGAGAGCCTCCTTTGGACCTTTGAACCAGGAAACATATTCGAGATGCCCCTCTTTCAGCGTGAAGCTTTCGCCGTGATTTTCTGTGAATTTGTGTTCAGAGATAAGCATGGAGCTGCCGCCTAGATATTCCAGTAGTATAAAGACGAAATACCGAGAGTTGTTGAGATGGTGTAACCTACCAATTCCACCAGTTCACTGTGGCGTCCTGGCGATCTGGCTTGTACGTCCTGGCCTTCCCCACGACCCTTCAATAAACGTGAAGACCCCTGAGTTGGCTGATAGCCCGCCTCGTGCACAGACCCTACTAAAACATCCAGAACCCGCGTGGACCGTCGCACTGATTCAACCACGGACTCCCACCAGGTAACATTGTTTTCCAATCTTCAACGCCTTTGTTACACGAGCACGAAACCTTAATTCCTCTCCAGCTCCTCTCGATGACCCATTGAGGCCGCGCCGCAACCCCCAATTGTTAAAGGAGTCGCCAGGCTTACTTACAATGGACCAAGCCGAAATCCCCTCGCTCCTGAGGAGCTTGTCCAGCGATGAGGATGCCCTCCGAAAAATGGCAGTCTTCAAACTGCAGTCCTCAATCAACGACCCTTCTTTCGCCGACGTCTTCATCTCCACTGGGGGGCTCAGCATCCTGCGCCGGCTTATCATGACCACCGGCGGAAACACCCTCGCATACTCGCTCCAATCGCTGAGCCGCCTTCTCGAGGTCGACATGGGCTGGGAGATCTTCGAAAGCGCTGGAGCAGGAGAATTGGTTGAACGCGTGGTGGAACTGATTGTCACACACCCCCTCGTTAACATCCTCCGAGGCGCGATGTCGATACTGGTTGCGATTGTGAGCCATCCACAAACCACTCGCGGCGCGATACGCACCCCAGGCGCCTTTGGTTTCCGCACGCTCAAGCCAGCAGTAGCTGTCTACCCGCAGTTCTTTGAGATGGTGGTGTCTCAGCTCAACTCTGCAGACCACGCGCTTTGCGCCAACGCGCTTATGCTGCTTAACGCACTTATGAGGGATGCCATAACGAACGACGGTGGAAAAGAGGGAACAAGCAAGAGCAGTGGGACCGGTGAAGAGTGGCCGAAATTCATCAAGAGGCTGCAAGACCTGGGCGTCGTAAAGGGGGCATATCGACTGATGCAGAGCTCGGCATTGCAAGATTTGGCGCATCCATTACTAGAGTTCCAGACGCTGACGAAGCTCTTGTTAAGGAAATGGAGGGAAATGAGGGTGGACTTGGAGAGGCCGGATCACAGGAGGGCGCTGAAGGGGATACATCTTGCAAGCGCACCTGAGAAACGAGAACATGTGACACAAATGGGCCGAGTGGAAGAAGTGAGCGACTCGGCGAAGAAGGGCAGTCGCAAACACAACCCGGAGAAGTGGCGGCGACTTGGCTTCGTTACTGAGAGCCCAGCGTGGGAGTTTGATCCGATGGGCTACCTCGGCATGATGGACCTGACAGACTACGTACGCAAGCAAGAAGACAACTTCCAAAAGATCTTGCTTGAACAATCCTCCAAACCTCTTCACACACGCTGCCCGATTGCCCGTTGCAGTCTAGCGGTTACAGCTATCCTTTATGACCACTTCGGGGCGGACAAATCGGAAACTGAAGACGCAAAATACTACCAGATGCTCGAAAGCCCCCAAAACTACGATATGATCTTCCGGCCCCTGGTCTTGCAATGGTCGCGACTCCACACTGCCGGACTTCTTGCCTTCTTCCGCCTGTGGAAAGCTACAGGCGCAGTCCAAGACGATTTTGACAAGGTCGCCGAGCTCGTCCGCATCCTGATTGACAAAGTCGTAGGCTCAGCGACACGCACCAAAGATATTCAAGAGGCCGAGGAAGAGATTGCCGAATTCGAGTACCACCGCCTGCGCGAGGTGCAGATGGAGGTCCTAAAGTTCTCGTTCGAGGACCAGTGGGGCCACCACCTACAGCAAGTGCGTGAGGAGCTCCACAATGAGTCCCTCCAGTTCGTCAAGGAGCAACGTATCCGCTGCCTCCTCCAAGGCTCGTGGTTCCCCCGCAGCGCCACCCGCGGCGATCCCAATTCCGCCGCCTCTGTGCGCAGCCGGCCATGGCGCTTCGCGCGTCTTAGCCACAACCGCCGGTTCTTGCACTATGCGGACTTTGAAGCACAGGCGAGCTACGCGCCGCCGCTGACGGAGCTTGCGGAGAAGCTGGATGTGGGGACTATCTCGAGTGTGGTGTCGAATGTGACGGCTGGTGGAGAGGATGACACTTCGTCGATATCGTCGGGCACGAGCACGCTGAAGAAGGAGGATCTGAGCGCGCCGCCGAAACGGAATACGAGGAATAAGATCACGATTAACTCATATGCTCCTACGGAGTCGGCAGAGGAGGAACAGACCGAAAGGATGCTACTGACGCTAGACCCGCAGACGCATAGTCTAGCGAGCGAGTGGCTGGATGGGCTGCTGATGCTGTTGAATCAAGCGCCGATTACGGCAGAGACAAATAAGCTTGTAGGACTAGTTGTGGACTACGGGCTGAAGATTCGGCTGCTAAATGTTAGGCTTGAGGATGGGATGGAGGCCGGTGAGGGTAAGGGACTGATTCCTAGCAGGGAAGGGCTGGATGAGGATTACTACTACGAGGTCTAAGTTTGGGCAGGTGATGTTCTGATTTTTGACGAATATGCGGCGATGTTGAGGGGTTGTACTTGGAATTTTGGCTTGATACCCGGATTGAAGGAGCGGAAAAATGTATTATATGAATACTACTACAAGTAACTACTCAATAGAGATAGTTCCACCGATCTTTTGTGTCGATGTCATTGATGAGCTCTTGTAATCGCGCTACATTCTCAGTAGGCTCAACAGTCAGTTACCCCACGTCATTTCCCATCGGTGTTGGAGATCGTCTGGTTCCAATCCAACATTAAGCTCAGCGGCTGCCGGCGCTAATGCGCATAATATGACAGGGAATTAAATTAAGGCTTCATTATAACAACCAATAACATTATAGGTGTATCATATGTTCAGTCAGGTAATGATTTTTTACATTCCTTGATTAATCATTATGGCATTTGTCTCTATGCTGCTGAACAAACACTTCACACTCGTCAGATATGTACAGTATATACGTAACGGAATCCCTTCTACAACCAATATTACACCCTGGCATTCCATTTCCATTTATACCCCATATAAGCAGCGCGAGAAATGCTGCATGCTATCAATGACAAAATCAAAGCACAGACTAAAAACGAGACCATGGCCTGGGGTCCCATATTTGACTGAAGTGAGCTTCCTATCGGAATGGAAACCAGCGTCCTATAAGGCTGTGTTAGCAAACTCAAACTCTATAAAATCAGTGGGTGGAATAGATCGTACGCAATAGATACAACAGAATCCATAGCTCCTATCCAACGCGCAAACTCACTGCCCCTACAGATCTGCCCAACGCAACCCATAGACAAGGAAACGAAGCTCCCGGTCCCAAAGCCGTACAGGAGGACGAAAATATAAAGCGCCACCAGCGAATTGAGGCCAAGCGGTAGCCATATAAAGAGTATGGAAGCAAGTGTAAAAACTGCCATCAGGAGGAGCATGTTGAACCGACCGAATCTGTCAGAGTACCACGACGGCAGAACACGTCCAAATGTAGAACCACTGTGAGAAAAAATATCAGACTTGCTTGACTTCCCCTTTCTGCATTGGATATGGGGAACGAACATGTTCATTGTCATGATAAGATAAAATCCTGCTCTTGTTCCATAGCCAGCATCTGCTGCATAGGTGGGGATTAATCCAAGGCCGATGATGAGCAACAGTTCAAAACCTAAATAGCAAATTGTCAGCATTTTCACGTCATACAGGACAATATGCTCAAACTCACCAAAGGCACTAATAATTAGCCAGTTGAATGTGCTGTCCAAATAGCACCGAACATTTACCACCGCGCTGGTGCTGGTTGCCAACAAGCGACTGCGGCAGAATAGATTGCCAGGGATCAAGCAAAGAAAGACAATTAATCCGAGTATCCGCATGGCCCAAGCCCAGCTGCTTTTTTCGAAGAGAGGTTTCAGGATTAGTGGGAACATTATACCTCCAAGGGCCGCACCCAACATAGCCAAGCCGGAAGCTTGTCCCCGTCGTTTCTTGAACCAGTGGCTTATAACACCTTGCGAGACTGTTATGAGCGCTGCGGAAGAAACACCCCCCAAAACTCCGAAGCATAACATGAATCCTACATAAGTCGTGCATTGGGCGAGAAGGATAAAGGTCAGTAAATACCCGACTGATCCAAGGAGTAGGATGTAGCGTGCTCCGTATCTATCAAAGATAGCCCCTGTTTGTATTGACAACGCAAGTGACAGGAAGATAAACAAAGACGGTATCCACGCGATCCTACTTGGACTTGAGTCGCTGAGCTGGTTCAAAGACCAGTGAAGTTGGAACAACCCCACTGATGCTTGGAAGCCAAAGGTTGCAAAGAGTAAAAAAAATGAGCCAAGGACGACGAGCCAGGCGCGGATACCTCCATCTGGGTATGTCTCGTCATCGTATCGCTTATCTATCTCGCTGGATGGGTCCGTTGGGACTGTTGATGTCGAACCTTCAACAGTATGAGCGTAACCCGATAACTCCTTGGTAAGTGTTGTGTTCATCTTGATATGTTGGGTTGGTTGGACATGTTGACGTGGGTTGTCGTGTGCTGGGAAGCTCAGAAGTCTTGGGCATAAAAATTCACCAGTTAAGAAGTGATAAAGCGAATTGTATTTTTCGCAACTTTAGCAAAGCAGGAAGTTTCTAGAATAATTTTTCGGAGGCAAAGAAAAGAAGAATGCCCAAATGAATTAATTTTCCCTCACAGCTGGGAAGTAACTTAAATGGACGCTATTCGGCTGCAAGACGCCATAAACCAATTCTTTCTCCCACAACCTACCATTTGCGACATTTCCGGCAATGAAATCGTTATCCTCAACTCCCAACTTTGGGATTATACATGGGCAATCTTTGTATTGCCAGATAATATCATCAAAACAAAGAATACGCAGGGAGGCCCACAGTCACTAAAATGCACACAAAAAGAGGAACAGGCTAGCTCGTCCGTACAGGACGCACCCGAGCAAGCTGAAGAGATATGACAAACGACAAGTAACTCGACCCGCTATTGAGTATAAACCACCTACGTGATCCTTCATAATCAAAGCAATGCATTTGTCTTGAGCAGCGGCTAATATTATCTTGGTTATTCATTTCAAGGGTAGTCTTGAATACGTTTCGAGCTGTTCCAATCAGCGCCATCGACACAGTGTCGTCACAGACCTACGTGAACATTCGTGATCAGATCATAGCCTTGGCATTCGGCAGAGTCAAAATCCGCCGGATAACAAACTGCGGCCTTGAAAACGCACCGGGCCGCCCCTACCAAGTCAGATGGCGTTTACCCCTATCAGTGGCGTATTTGGTGCGACACACCCAGCATGAAGACACGCATTATGAACCTGGTCACAGGCAATCACCGCATTGCCGAAAAGGATCCAGCTCGCTTCCCCGCGACTGGCGCCCTTGTGCCGTATGCACGTATTATCAAATGGGGAATAGGACCCATATAGGATCCAACAGGGAGAAGCAAACAATACGGGTTATCCAATGAGGGCTCATTTTGCTCCCAACAAAAGATGGATATGCGGGCTGGATGTCGTATCATCAGTTGCGGGGAAGTGAGCTGGAGCATCCTAAAACCCAGGGCCTAGTTCTCGGCTTTATACTGGCAGACAAGGAGATTAGACGATGTGCCTCGGAGCTGAACCGGCGGCTGAGTACATATTGACGCCAGGGACACAAGGACGACATGTTTGATGTATCACATGACATCTTTTCTGCAACGAAGCAAACAGAATCCGCCGATGGTTTGCTAGGAACAAGCTTAATTACCTCGCAATAAAAATCGGCGGTACAAACTCAGGGATGCTGCGTGGGGACGGGAAGGGATCAACAGACGCTACAAGCGCAGATTGCCATTTCGGGATCTCCGCTAGGAGCCCCGGTACATGGTTTTGGTGGCATGCTGCAGGGCCAATAATGAAACCCCACCGGCGTGCTGGGAATGTCTTGAGTGCATATGGTATGTTCTTTGCACCATTCAGCATGCAATGGTCTCCTCTGGCGCAGGGTCCTAATGAACGAAAGCTGCAACAGCTGCATTGACTGGCATTAGCCTGTTGATGTTCTCCACATGACACATAGCGCTTGTTCCTCAATCACAGTGCCGTCTCTGGGGGGCGAATTAACTCGTGTACCAGTGTAATAAGACTCCAGAGTAGCATTGGCAGGGAGGGTTGTCCACTCTTTTGAATCATACAGCACGGCTAAGACTGTTCCACCCGTGGGATGTTGGATATCCATCAGTTGTAGCCCCATTGGTTGAGTCTTTAATTCTCAGGTCAAACACCTCGTACGAACAACGGTGATGTTGTGTGGTGTGAGCTCGGACAAAATCTTGGGTGGAGTGGTGGAGAGGCGGATAGCCAACTCTTAGAATTTGAGGTGAATTTTGTGTGAGAATAGACTGTATTCATCAGCCATGGCATAATATAAACAATTCTATGGGGAAGCAGGGTATTCAAGGTGGTACAATAACTTGATTGTGTTTAACTCAGCGACTAGTCCTTTCTCACTTGAAAGAAGGTCACTACAACGCCTAGGACGATTTCCCTCCTCCTTGTGCTACCCACCTGGGAAGGAGCGATTTATGCATTAGTTAGCCACCAAAAACTATTTGCTCTGTGCCTCCTTTTTAAACTCTAGTCACAAAGATCAACCAGCCTGCGCCAACCTACACACCGCCCTTGAATCAAAGGTGAAGCCCCTGAAGTACATTAACTGTACGGGCCCTCCGCAGCCTTTGACAATTCAACCAAATCCATGATCGGCCTTTGTTTACGATGCTGCACCTCCCTGGTCGTTTAGGAGCCCGCTGGGCTGGGACATCGTCTCACTACCTGACTCGTGCTGCCGGCGTCACCACAAACAATTCTCGTGGTGTTCTTTCAGTTGGCTCCCGTTGTCTCATATCGACCTCACCCAGGCACGTACAGCAAGCCGCCGCCAGCCTCAGAGTTGAGGAGCAATACGAAAACAATGCCTACTATCCTCAGAAAGCAGCAGTTCCCCGCGAGGATCCTTACTGGCAGAAAGTCGGTATTTGGAAGGACGTACCAGAGGAAAACTTCCTCAACTATCAGTGGCAGGTCAGTCACCCCGCGCTAGAATACCTCCTCTTTGCTCTGTCTAATTATTGTAGATCAAGAATACGGTTCAAGGAGAGAGCAAGCTGCTTCAGTTCCTGGAGGGCGTTCTCCCCAAGAAACTGCCAGCTCCCCGCGATCCTAACTCACCACTTTCTCAGATCAAGACCAGAGATGACTTCCTCGGTGAGGTCAAGGAGGCTATTCGTATTGCCCCAATGGCTATTCGCATCACGCCTCACACCCTTAGTGTGGCTGACTGGAACAATCCTTTTGATGATCCCATTCGCCGCCAGTTCATCCCATTGAGGGCCTCCTTGCTGCCAGACCACCCTAAACTGACCCTTGATTCACTCGGTGAAGAGCATGACTCCCCTGTCAAAGGCTTGGTTCATCGCTATCATGATAAGGCTCTGTTCCTTGGTATGTTCCTATATTTCCAATTGCAAGTTTGAGGCCGATTGTTGACAGCAATGCAGCTACTTCAGTGTGCAATGTCTATTGCCGTTTCTGTAAGCTATAACCCAAATCAGCACTATAATCGCAACGACTAATCCGCATTCAAGGCACCCGCTCCTACGCTATTGGTGCCGACACGGAAACAGTGACCAAGAACTCTCTAAAGCCCACTCGCAGACGATGGGACGAGATGTTCGATTATATCGCCTCCACCCCTACCCTCTCCGATATTGTCATCTCCGGCGGCGACGCCTACTACCTAACCCCGGACCAGTTATACGATATCGGCACACGCCTCCTCGCCATCCCACATATCCGCCGCTTCCGCTACGCAACCAAGGGCCTTGCCGTCTGCCCCTCGCGCATCCTGGACCCAGCAGACTCCTGGACATCCGCTCTCGTCGCCGTGTCCAACGCTGGCCGCAAAATGGGCAAAATGGTTGCCGTGCACACCCACTTCAACCACCCATCGGAGATCACATGGGTGAGCCGAGCGGCATCTCAGAAGCTCTTCGCAGCTGGCGTGGTGGTGCGCAACCAAAGCGTTCTTTTGCGTGGAGTGAACGACGATGTGGGCACAATGAAAGCGTTAATTCGCGGCCTGGCGGATATGGCTATTACGCCGTACTATGTGTATCAAGGCGACATGGTTGCTGGAGTGGAAGACCTACGCACCCCACTCCGCACCATTCTCGAGCTCGAGAGTCAGATTCGTGGCTCGATTGCTGGCTTCATGACACCGCAGTTTATTGTCGATCTTCCCGGTGGCGGGGGCAAGAGACTCGCATCATCATACCAGAGCTACGATTCCAAGACGGGTGTCTCACGATTTGTTGCACCAGCGGTTAAGAGCGGGGAGACGGTATATGAATATCATGACCCAGAGTGGAGCCTACCAAAGGCCTAAGGTCGTGGCGAGGGACATAATGGAAGCATGACAGTATAGCGGTCCTATTCCCGGGCAGGTGTTTTTTTCTTTTCTTTTTGAGATTTGGAGGTGATACCCAGGGATTGGTTGGGGGTGCATGATTTGTCGACGGTCGACCATCAACTGGAGCATGCAACGGCTAGGCAATGCATGCTAGGGGTCTAGTCACTATGGCGTTAATTTGCTATTTGCATTGATCATGAACGCATGGGCTTCTGCATTTTTGCGGGGTACAAATTGCTACGAAGGTAACAACAGTCTGCGGATCGGAGTTCCCTGTCTTCAGGGTCTCTGGTCAATAAAATCATTTTTCTCCATTGTAATATCAGCCTGACCGAAATGACCGTGATTGAGGTATTTAATATAATTTGCCCCTAGTCCCCGATGCTGCGGTGACGAAGAGACAATATTCGAGACAGGTTACACCTGCAGACCCCTCATTTTCTACCAAGGGGCGGAGGATATCATTGCATTTCAACACGGTCGATCATTTGACGTGTCTCCTGTCTCCGTGGAACGACTGTGAAAGTTACCTGATGTAAATCTTGGCTGGAAGCTGTGCAACCGGACACGTCACGCTCGCTACTGATCGTCCGTCGATATGATAGTCGGCATTTCCCCTATTTTCGATTGGATAAACTGTATTGGGCCATTCATATTCTCAGCTTCCCCGCCCTCGTCCGCGGCCCCTCCTGGAAACGCTTGCCGACATATCATCCTTGAAGTGCCTAATGATAGCCTTGTCCATCTCGCGCTTAGATTCCAGGGTGGCGACCTGCTGCTGCAGATCCTCGATCTTAGCGTCTCTGGCTTTCAGGGCCAGCCGAGTGACATCCCGTCCCTTCTCGATGCCTGAGTTCTTCAGGGCATATCTATTTAGCAGCTGTCGTAAACTGGTAATCGTCTCGTCTTCGATCGGTTGCCCCTCTAGCAGTTGTAGGACCTCTTCTGTAATATCGTAGTCTGCTGATCCGCTGGCACTGGCGCTGGCGCTGGCGCTAGTCATAGCCACGGAACCGAAATCAAGGCGGCGATTGGGGGTTGGTGATGCAGAAGGGCTTATAAGGCCGCGCTTGGAGGCGCTGTCTAGGCCCAAGGATTGTGAACGAGTTATTGTGGGAGTTCTGAATACATCCTCAGCCCGGGAGGTGGCATTGGTGACTGGTGTGGGCCATGAATCTTCTCCACTTCGTATCCTCTTGCTCCCTGGAGTAGAAAAATCGCTAGTCTTCAGCGCTTTCCGAGGTGTCTCGGGTGGTCTCATAGACGATGCCCTCTCTGCAGCTTCTACAGCCTCAATCTCATCTTCAGCATCCAATGGCCACTCTCCATATTCATCTTCTTCATCCTTGTCTAGGTCAATAACTTTGCTCTCCTTCGCCATATTATAACCTCCGCTCCTCTCCGTGCCTTGTGCTCGACTAGTGGGTTTCTTCGGCGTCGTAGGCGGTCCCGCTTCTGATCTCGAATTATGAAGCACAGTCTTCATTTCCCTAGTTTTCGCATCATCATCCCAGAGAAAGAACCCGCAAGACTGCTCCTTCGGCTCTTGACATGTATAGAACCACCGACCCTTGTTCGCTGATTCCTTCTTGACCTGGAAATGGGAAGCTGGTAGTCGTGGAGAGCAATTGCCTGCGAATATGTTAGCCTCGGCTTCAGTGAGAACCTTGCGGGTTGGAGAACCATACAGCGCCAGACGCCATCCACGAGGAGGCCCTTTTTAGATTGCATCTTAATCGGGCTGCTACTAAACTGTCTCCCGGCACCAGATTTTGTGGGGGTAACCCCCGACGTGCTAGAGGAGTCCATTATTCTTATAGCTTCGTCCAAGCAGTTCCATAATGGAGACGCCACCCGACTTTGTTTACGTCGTCATCGGTATCGCCAGAAAGTTCTGCAGTCTCAAGCTTCCGCCTTTGGCCAACTATGAATCCCGCATCTGCCTAGAAGCAATGCAAATAAAGTCGAACTCTTTCCTGCGCCGTAATTAATAAGTCGCAAACTCAATATCGGTGCAAAACGAAGGCGCGGGGCTGGTGAAAGGGCCATGACTTTTGAGATAACGGGACCAGCCGGGCGTCGGAGAAACCCTACATTTTTGTCAGCCTCGCCTTACAGCTCTCAGCGTTGCCCTTCGGAGCTCAAACTCCGCTTCAGTTGCCATAGTATTTTCCAATTGTCTGAATACTATATAGAGCCCTCTTCTTCTTATAATTACTATATACGGTGCCTTTATAGATAATCCCTCCTCCGTCTTTTGGGCAGGCGACACGAGTTCCCGTAGGCGCCCTCCAGCCTCTTCCATCCGTGGACAAGCCTCCTAATTTAATACTACGTACATTATCACAATGTTAAATCAGCCTTCATATCAGGAAGAAATCTTTTTGTTTAGTTTACAGAATTATGGCTAGTGCTGCTCTACCCATCATTCTTCTCACAGCTCGATCAAATAAACAATGCAACGCAACCCACTCCAACCAGCACCTATGCTACATACTACGAGTTGAAACTCATTTGGCCTCCATGCCAACCCCGGAACATCGAACAAAGGTTTAGTAGACACGCTTGAACGGAGGGACAGCCTTGCACTCCTCCTCATCCAGGGTGTGGTTCACGACGGCACGGTAAGAAAGGTCGACCTTTCCTTGCGGCTTCTGCCATGTGAGTGTGTGTTTTTGCCAGTTCTTGTCATCTCTCTCTGGGTAATCCTCGCGGGCGTGTGCGCCACGGGACTCCTTCCTGTTCGCTGCTGCCTCGGCGGTTTGCACGCTATTAATTATGTCAGTGATCGATCCAATAGATGATACAGCGGTTAAACTTACGCGCAGGTCAACAAGTTCCTAAGCTCCAAAGTCTCGACCAAGTCCGAGTTCCAGATCATGCTGCGGTCCTTAATACCGACCTCTGGGAATGTCTGGTCAACCTCGTTGATTCTCTTAACACCCTCATCCAAAGATTCTTGAGTACGGAAAACGGAGACATCAGTCTGCATAACCTTCTGCATAGAAGTTCTGATATCGTTGGTGCTCCTTGGTCCATCCGAAGTGCGGACCTTGTCCAGGAAAGCAATAGACTCGGAACCAGCATCAGCGCTGATCTCCTTGTGGGGCATGCCGGGCTCGAAGTTGTCACGGACAGTGTGGGAAACGGCACGACCGAAGACGATAAGATCCAGAAGAGAGTTAGCTCCGAGACGGTTGGCGCCGTGGACGGACACACAAGCGGCTTCACCACAGGCGAAAAGACCGGGAACGACCTTGTCCTTGCCAGCCTCATCGACGGTAAGAACCTCACCGGTGTACTTGGTTGGGATACCACCCATGTTGTAGTGGACGGTTGGGAGAACTGGGATGGGTTGCTTGGTAACATCAACACCAGAGAAGATAGATGCGGTCTCAGAGATACCTGGGAGACGCTCGTGAAGAACATCAGCAGGCAGATGGCTGAGCTGGAGGTAGATGTGGTCCTTGTCTGGGCCAACACCACGACCCTCGCGGATCTCCATGGTCATGGATCGGGAAACAACGTCACGGGATGCAAGATCCTTTGCGGTTGGTGCGTATCTCTCCATAAACCTCTCACCCTCGGAGTTAAGGAGGTAACCACCTTCACCACGAGCTCCCTCAGTGATCAAGCAGCCGGCACCGTAAATACCAGTTGGGTGGAATTGGACGAACTCCAGATCCTGGTTAGGAAGACCAGCGCGAGCAACCATGGCCATTCCGTCACCAGTGCAAGTATGCGCTGAGGTACAGGAGAAGTAGGCACGTCCGTAACCTCCAGTGGCCAAAACCGTGTTGTGTGCGCGGAATCTGTGAAGAGTTCCATCCTCCTGGTTGTAGGCAAGGACACCCTTGCACTCGCCGTCCTCCATGATCAGGTCAAGGGCGAAGTACTCAATGAAATAGTTTGTGTTGTGGCGTAAAGATTGGCCGTAAAGAGTGTGAAGAAGAGCGTGTCCGGTTCTGTCAGCAGCAGCGCAGCATCTGTATGCCTGGCCACCCTTTCCGAAATCTTGCGATTGACCACCGAACGCACGCTGGTAGATCTTTCCGTCCTCGGTTCTAGAGAATGGGCATCCGTAGTTCTCCAACTCAATGACGGACGCCGGCGCCTCTCTCGTCATGTAATGGATGGCGTCCTGGTCTCCCAACCAATCCGAACCCTTAACTGTGTCGTACATGTGCCATCTCCAGTCGTCCTCGTGCATGTTGCCTAACGCAGCATTGATTCCACCCTGTGCAGCTACCGTGTGGGATCTTGTCGGGAAAAGTTTCGAGATACAGGCTGTGTTGAAACCGGCTTCGGCAAGACCGAAGGCGGCACGAAGACCAGCTCCACCGGCTCCGACAACAATCGCGTCGTACTCATGGTCCTATATATTCTTAGTATCGTCGCGACGGAGCTTCGAAGTGCGTAACATACGATGACCGGATATTGGTTGCCGAGCAAAGGAGAAGATTCTTTGGCACGAAGAGGCGCGTGTGTGATGATGCGCGCTGCAGGGCAATGGGTTAGCTGACTTGCGGCGCCTTCAATAACCTCAGTTATACATACCAGCAGGTCTGGTAGAGGAAAATGCTCTTGCCTGGGTTCTCAATGCCCTCGAGACCTAAAATTCCGGGTTAGCGGTGCTTCCGGGCATCCTCGGCTCATCCAACAGGAAAGTGGCGTACCGAAGGGCCAGCAGTGAAGCGGCGCATAGCGATTGAAGACATTTTGCACTATCTTGACACCAGGACGGAGGGTTGTCAAGGAATGTCACTCGTGGGGAAGGAGAACGAAAGTAGATCGCGATGTTTGATGTCGTCGTTGTATTCCCAAGGTCCGCGGATTGCTAGAGCATAATAGGCTCGCTGCTATTGGCTGGAAGCTTGACACACTTGCCGACGGAAAGCCGAGAATCTTTTATTGTGCACCACAACCTATTTCTCCCGAGTTACGGGGTGGATAATGGATGTCCCGATTTAATATCAAACGATTGTTCTTTAATAGTTGTTCAATTAGAGTTGTTGAGTTTAGGCTTTCTTCCAGTTATCAAAAATCCAGCTTCCGATATGCAAATACTGGTCGATTGACGTATATTGTCAAACATCAGTTCCGTGTGATCACATGCTTTCTTTCTCAATGGGCAGATTCTCGACAGGAAATCAAAATGGCATACACAAACTTGTTCAATGGAATAAGTAGCCTGTACATTCCAGTATTTCCTCCAATTCCTGTACTATTTACATACGGTCCACAAATCCTAATTATCTGTTGTGAATGAAAAAAATCGCTCGGTCCTCAATCCGAGAGAACCATTCTCAGCATGCTGACAAAATTCTCCTGCAACTTGTGAACTTCCGAAACCTCTGGCTTCTGAGGTTCTCCAGCAGTCCTCCTAAGGATGTCTTGCCTCCGAGCCCTTCTTTTCCGCTCCGCTGTGATGGGATCCAACTCATCATCGTCTTCCTCCTCGTCTTCTACGTCTTCGTCGCTATAATCCATATCCTCTAGATCTGTCTGGTCTATCCCAAAATCACTACTGCTGAAAGCAATGCCTCCTGGAACTGCTTCGGATTTTGCACCGGTCCCATCGGCGGCCATTTTTTGGCGGGTTTTCTCATTATGCCATTGCTTCCTGGCTTCTTGCCACGTAATGAGCTCGTCGACTTCTCTTTTAACCTTCTCAGGGTCTACTTGATTAACAGATGCAGCGCCGGCGAAGAGGGCATTGATATCGAGCTTTCCACCCTTTGGACCTTGGCGCAGGAATTCCAAAATACCTTCTATCCAACCCATGAGTTTTTCGAAAAGCCCATCGTCGTGGAGATGGACTTCGTGGACAAACTTGTAGAAATTGTGTTCGTGGCGCTGGCAGAGATCTATAAACGCTTGAACTGTCTGATTCGGATCCGTAGAAATGTCCTGCTCATGACATCTATCGACAACCTAGACTGAGTCAGTAATGTGACCTCCAATATAATAATAATAATAAACTTACCTGTATCATATCATCAATGAAAACCGAGAAATCAGTCACGCTGTTGTAAACATTGGCGGATTTATACACTCTAACGAGTGGCTCGTAGAATATCGTAAACAAGTCACGGAGGAGCTGAAGGGTGACAGGCTCTTCGATCAGCCCCAACAGCATCGACTTGTCGCGCTGGCGTGTGAACAGTTTGAGGAGTTGCTTTAGATATGAGAAAAGGTGAGCCCCTTGTTTCATCTCATTGTCAACATTATCCACGGCGCTATTCCAGGCGACATAGGCATTGAAAATCTTTCCAATCTGTGGTCCATTCAATGGTGGCTCGATCAGCTCACTGCGAAGAATAGAAACAATCAAGTCCACTTGGTCCGCGTCAGATTCAGCGCGGATGATGTTCTTAACCTCTTCATCGGCGTACGTGAATTTCCTCAGCTTATCAGAAAATACTGGTTCGTCAATGTTCTTGATCAATGAATCAATCGACTTCTGGTAAGCCCTGACCCCTTCGTTTAGTGCGAGACCAAAGATTCGTTGCATCAGTGATCGTGCACCAAACGGCTGGGCAACGAATATGTCCAGAATGCTGGCCATCACCGCAGCTGGATTCGCTATCCGGATTGCGTTCTTTATTAAAGTATAAGGAATCATTGAATGAGCCTTCTTGACTTGAGCAAACACCTCGGGAGAGTTATCTTCGGCGAGGAATAGATGATATATGGTGGCTGCAACCTCAATTCGAAGCCACTCGCAAAATTTCTGGTATTGCAAGCTCATATCTTGGATGCTCTCCTTGACCTTGATCTCCTTGAATAGCTTAGTCAAGCCATTAGTTTCAATAATGTCTCGGCGAAACCTGCCACAGTTAGTTTTTCAATTTCAGCAACTTTATACATATCGACTCACTCTTCCATGTATATATCTAATTCAGCGGCTCGCTTCCGGGCAATCTCATAGAATTTCTTTTGCTCTTTTAGCCTTTTCTCGTCCATCAGTCTTCGCCTGTCAATATCAGCAACATCGTCATCGCTAGGCGTGATATGGTGATGGGTTAGAAACTCCTCCATCGCCTTTGAACGAGCAATATCGGGATTCCCTAGCAGTGTGCGAAGAAATGCCCTCAGCGAAATGCGCTGGGATTCACGGGGAAGCACCACAGGCTACACAGGTAAGCTAATTATCGACAAAAACGGGTTTGAAAAACGTACATCGTGATCGCTATTGTTGTTTGAGTTTGATATCGATCGGTTGTCTATGGAGTTGCGAGGTGAAGGTGCGTCAGCGCCGAGAGTATGCCCCGATGCCGATCTTCGGTGGCCTTTGAGCATGTTAGAATTATATCGCGGAGGATCCTTGCGATGCTTCTTACCTTCTACGGCTAGCATTCGCATCGACGCAGTAGTGCTAGCTGACACATCTGCTACTGATGCCTTCGTGGAAATAGAAGATACCGAAGACGAATCACTGTCGTCGCCTTTCGAGGAACTAAATAAGCTCGACGTTGTATGACTCTGCTTGTTCTTCTTGGGTGGTGCTGGTAAGATCTTTCCTGGAAACTCGGTCCGCAGATGTCTGTGCAGCTTTAAGAAATCGCCATATCTTCGGCCAGTGAAGTACGGCAGTTCTCCCTTCTTCCTCACTCTAAGAATGAATTCCTATAAACATAGCATCAGTAATGGCCAGAGATACCTGACATGAATGCCATGATTTGACAGTGTTCACTCACAGCGTGTGGGTGGTGTCTTATGTTCCTCTTCACAGACGTAATTCTTACGCCTGACACGTTAACGTCCCAACCATTGAAGTAGTTTCCTTCAGGTAGCGTAGACAGGACACCTTGCTCAATGGCTCCTGATTCGACAACACCCATTTCTGCGAACTTGATGCGCTCTTCATATCCAGAGGACGTAGGGATACCAGAAACCATCATCAGTTCAACCAGCTTTTGTGCTTTGAGAGACAGTTTCCTGCGCTTCGTTTCCTCCAAACGATCTTCGGACGATGATATACGCTTGTTGGCGAATGATTCGAGAAACTATAGGGTCGTCAGCGCGTATTCCCAGAGAGGCTCTATGCGGTCCGACTTACTACTTGGAGCTTATCCTGCCAGAACTCCTTCTCTTTTGCTTTATCCAAAAACGGGAATTCGCGAACATGGTGAACGAAGATATATCGCAATATAGGTAGATCTGAGTCTAACGGGGAGACTTCGCCGAATTCTGACCGAAATGGCGCACCGAATCTCTGGAGTGCGGTGGGCGAACTGAGCTCGTTGATTTCGGCCGTCACTTGCTGAGAAAGGAGTTCCCGCTTGAGATCTGAACAAAATTAGTGAGGATGTTTCTAGGCAGGAGGGCGAGGACGTACAATGCTCCTGCTTCCCGCTGAGCTCATTGCCTCCGGCATTGTGCGGGGCTGCTGGCTGACCAGCTACCTTGGGGGCCGACAGATCTTGGACCGAAATCTCACGGGGGTCTGTAGCCTGAGCAGACATTACTTCAATACCCGAGCACTTGAGTCGCCGATTTTTTCGTGCTTCAGAGAATTCAGGAGGGGTTTGAGATTGCTGTCAGGGAGTGACGTTATACTTGGTGGGGTAGCTCTGTTCTGCTGACAAGAAGGCTGGGCAAATTCAGGATCAGCACGACACCACAACAGAATCCAAAATCGACTTGCTGAACCGAAAAACTAAAATATGTAGGAGATAGTTATATACTTGAAGGAAATGTAAGATGAGGTATTATTATCTATCAGCACCTTTCCACGGCGAGGCCGATGAGGATATACGCTTATCCTGTTCCTGCCACTGCTGTACCCCCCGAGAGCCTTGCCAAGAGATCGATCAGAAGATCCCCACAGTGGTGACGTCCGCTGACGACGCCAGCAACTTAGGAAGAGGCATTGTGTCAGCCCCACCATTACCGTTTACTTTGGAGTACGTAGAGTTCCATTTTACGAGCCCCGGACGGGAATAATTGCCGCAATCCTTACATTTTATGATACTATTTATGGTTCGCTACAATAAATATATAGTGTCACCGAATTCTAAGTTTTTGAACAGTCAAAGTTGGACTCAATTTGAGGACCCCTCAAACATACAAGTCACCGTGCAGACAGCCAAGGCCGGACCAAGGCCATATCAGTTAATGATCTTGGCTCTCGTTGCCGTATCCGTTGAGTCTATTCTCAACCAACAAGATTCAGCTATTTAGCTTCTCGTAGGCATTTCGGACATCACAGTGTTGAGGCAGTAGTTTCCCATAGTTGTGGTAATATTAACATTATAATTCGTCAAATACTTTCAGCCGTGGATCGTCCTCGAGAGAGTTATCTGGTGCCTTTCGTAGCCCACCCAGGGCCTTAGAGACTTGAGTCTCTATAGTCAGGCTCTCATTTACCAGACCCCTCTCTAGGTCTAACACGCCAGTCTTTATGCCGTGGCCGTTCAATCCATCGATCAGTCCTAGTCCTGGTACTGGAGTCCGTGCCGGTGTGTACTGAACTATGAGCAGTCCGACAAGCACCACCAGTGTTATGGCGCTGAGTGCCCAGAACAGCTTGATTCTCTTCCTAGTCTTCTCCTGCCACTGGTCTTCAACCTTGGCCCAGCCCTCTGCCCTCTTCCTGATCACTTCAACTCTGGCCCCCAGCTTGTTCACCTTCTCCCTGCCAGTCTGTATCCGCGCTTGTAAAGCTTCTATCTTCGTCTGCGGGGCTTGGAAGTCTCCAAAGGCTTTTATCTGCTCTTGTATCTCTTTGGCAACAGCTTGTGAATCCTCGTCGAAGTCTTCGTTTAGCTGCCTTGCGATCAAAGACAGCTCTTTCAGTGAGGCAATCGAAGCTTGTAGTACACTGAGTTTCTCCAGGACGGAGTAGTAGGTATTATCGAGTCGGCTTGTTGTAGTATTTGAGAGTATTCGTAAATCATGTAGGGATTTCCTTGGATCCCTGGAAAAGACATCAGCAACACACACCGTATATGTAAGGGAGTACTTACCCAACAACAAGGTCCCTGTCCTTGCTTCCTATCCCGACAGCGTCGGAAAGCCGCCTCTTCTGCTCGGGCGCAGCTCCATTTGCAGACATTGTTGTGAAGCCCTCCTCGAATAAGCCTCATTCGCTCAGCGATTTTGATCGATGGCTCTTCTGTTGGGGCAGGTATGACATAGCAGTCCCCTTGGGTCTACCGTAAGACCTTGGGTTCTAGGTGTATTGGGCGTGTCTCATCGACATGGAGCACGAGATTCTAGCAAGAGGAGTTGGCGGATATCTCAGTCCCTCGTGAACTAAATGGTTGGTCATTTGACATGTGGTTCTGGGGACCCCAAGTTCTTAGGTAGTGGTGGCATGTTGTGGCCGTGCATTTGCGGGTAACGAGGCCATGGGCTGACCGCCCGCAATCCCTGGAGTGGTAGTATTGCCAGAACAAGAAAATATACAGCATCTACGAATCTATGAGTTATATTTTTATATTAGACAGAAATTTAGGTATGGGTCAGTGCAAGCACTTTTCAATAATCGACGGGCTGTTATTTGACCCAGTATCCACAGCTTCCAGTAGGGCGGCTGATGGATCTGGCTTCAAACTGAAATGAGAACCACCAGATGTCCCTTCGCCAACCCAAAACTTCATAAATGCCAGTCCAAAAACTAATAGGCTATTGATTATAGCAAACCATCATAATAATATCGCAAGAAGGGCCAATTTAATACAGTGAGAGTGAGCTTCTTTTGACATTTCATATATCATCGTTAGGCTTTACTATCCCTTCAACTAATGCGCAAAATCAAGTTCCCCAACGCCATCCTGTGCATAATTACGCCCGCAATCCATGTATACAGCTTATCGATGCAATCTCTTCATGACTTGATCATCTTGTTCCTCTTCTCCTTCCTCTTCAGCCTCTCCACTCTCTTCCTGTGCATTGTCTCTGCCAGTTTCTCGTATCGCGCCTTCTCCTCCTTTGCAGCACGCTTGTCCTTGAGCGCAGTTATCCTCCTCTGTAAACATGTTAGCAATAGTCCGCTAAGTCTTGGTTCTGAAAGCCACGCTCTCGAGCTGGTCTGTCACTTACCACTCGCTCAGCTTCCTTCTCCTCCTTCATCTCCTTCTCTTTTGCCTTCACAACGTTCATGGCCACTCTCTCGGCATTGCGCTTCTCATACGTTCCATTGCCAGCCTTGGGGCGGAATGCGCTCTTCAAAGCGTGCCATTGCTTTCCTGGTAGGCCGTCAGTGGGGGGCTTCAACGACAGTACTTGTTCAGAACATACCGTTCTTGCGGATTCCATATGAAGATTTCTCCGCTGGCTGGGGTACAGCAGCTGCGGCTTCGGTAGACATAATCTCGTCGATTTTGCAGGTATGAGGGTTGGGAATGGGTGGTGAAAATAACGTTATTGGAGGACTTTCCCTTATCGATTTGGTGGATAAAAGATTCGGGAAGCATAAATTATCCGCACTATAGTTTTTCCCCACACCGAGAATATAATCTGATGATCTGATAAAGCATCAAGAAATCTAGAATAAGCGTCCAGTCAAGGGTAGCGCTCCCGTGCCGATAACAATCAGATCCCGATAGAGACAATAAGTTTTTATCTACCGGGAAAACACTGCGAGTGTAACACAAAGGCTTTGCGCCATTAATTATCACCAAATTGTCTCATACAAAAATCTCTCATATATACCTGATCAAGACAAGCCCTAAACCCGACAGCTCTGTCACAAGTGAGCGTGTTTGCCCCGCACTCACCTCTTCGGCCGCGCACTCTTTACCGTTCCTGACCGCCCCTCTCCTTCAAAATGGTAACTCGATAACAACACCTACACGCTCTTTCAGTATACAAACTATAATCGCGCAATCTATAAATCGCGGGAGCATCTTCTGCTCCAAGCCACTTGCAATGGACGCCACAGACCGCCAGACTGGTGCTGAGTCACCGAAGAGCATGGTCTTGGAGCAAGCCCCCAGACTCCAGATCAACGGGGCGAGTGCACTGATGGATGCCGTTGAAGATGTCTTATTTGGCTCTGTAAGTGTTCTGCTGCTACCCATTTAGCCTCTTTTAGGCATTGTTCAAAGGCTAACTCTATAAAAGATTGCAGGCATCGCAGGAAAATTCATCGAGTACCCATTCGACACCGTCAAGGTTCGGCTACAGTCACAACCCGATACCAAGCCTCTCCGATATGCGGGGCCACTCGATTGCTTCAAGCAGTCCTGGCGCCTGGAAGGCATCGCCGGCCTATACCGAGGAATCAGTGCTCCCCTAGTCGGGGCAGCATTGGAGAACAGCAGTCTTTTCGTTTCCGAACAAGCTGCACAAAAGCTTCTATTCGCCTCCGGATTATACAGTTCAGACGCCCCCCTACCTCTCTCAGCACTGTTCTGCACAGGTGGTGTGGCAGGAGCAGTCACCTCCCTCGTCCTCACCCCCGTCGAGCTCGTGAAGTGCAAGATGCAAGTCCCGACCGCCACCAGCGCGGACGGCCTAATCACAAAACATGACACCGTCTCCTCCATCATCCGCAACGTTTTCCGTCACCAGGGCCTCATGGGCTTTTGGCATGGACAGATGGGAACGCTGATTCGTGAGACTGGAGGCTGCGCGGCCTGGTTTGGGAGCAAGGAGACCGTCTCGATGCTCTTCCGCAAATCCAACGAGAAGAAAGGCACAGCGCAGCCGCATGTACACGGGTCTGTCCACGCCCCGCTGCCGCTGTGGCAGCAAGCTGTGGCTGGTGCTTCGGCGGGAATGTCATATAACTTCCTGTTCTTCCCGGCTGATACTATTAAGTCGCGGATGCAGACCTCGGCGGTCAGTGAATCCAAGGTGCAGGCGAGCTTCTGGGCGGAAGGAAAGGCGCTCTGGAAGCAGGCAGGTCTCAAGGGGATGTACCGTGGTTGCGGGATCACTGTTTTTAGATCGGCGCCTGCGTCGGCGTTTATTTTCATTATATACGATGGCCTGAAGAGGGAGTTGCATTTCTCTTAAGCTGAGAGAATGGCGTTTGGGGATAGAGGCTGCATTATAGTTATATGACGGGTCGTCTTCGATGAGCACTCGGAAGTGTATATATACGGGCACTTAGGAGACTACAAACTAGCACATGAGGTTCAGGGGAGGTACTATCGGTTTAGAGAGACTTGGGTATAGCGGCAGGCATTTTCATGGGCGGCGTTCTGGGCTTCTTTTCGATAGATTGATGAGCAGCACGAGACGAACATAAGGAGTGATACCTATACAATCATTTTCTAATTAAATCTACAGTAATGACAGTAAGAAAGACATTGACCTATAATAACGATACATTTTTTTCCCCCCAATATTCCCAAATATTCCAATTTCCAATTAATATCCGTCCCTTTCCGTCTCCTATCACATCCGTCGGTAACATACATCCTAAGGCTTCTCATCAACAAACTTGGTGTGTCCCTTCTTCGACGACGGCGGGGAATCAACAGTCTTATCCGACAAATCCCAGTTATTCAAATACCCAACCCCAGCACTCAGATAGGAAGCATAGCACAACCACCCCAGATACGGGACCATGCACCACCCCGCCACCGCATCCACCGTGCCCCAGAGGTAAGTCATGTACCCGACCGTACCAGTGAGCGCAAAGATATCAACGGTAGCCTCGATAGGGCGCTTGGCCACGAAGAACAGCGGCATCCAGAGGAGATTCAGACCCAACTGGATCGTGTAGAGCGTTGCTCCGTGCTTGGTCGCTTGGATGACGTTGGGGGAGCGGAGGGGCGAGAGACCGGCGTTGCAGGCGCGGAAGGCGCCGTAGCCCATGAGGCCGTAGAAGAGGGTCCAGAGGGGGCCGAAGACCTCGGGGGGTGGACGGCAGGGAGGCTGCCTGAGGGCCATGTAGTTCTTTTGGTTCTCGCGGGCTGGGAGGGGGGTTAGTTTCTGGGATTGAGGGGTGAGGGAGGGGTAGGGAAGGTACATACGTCTCGATGAGAAACCAACGGCGGTCCCAAGAGCCACCGGGAGGAGGATAGAGGTGGCGGGGTTGAGGAGGATTCCCGAAGGGATCGTGAGGGAGGGTATGTAGGTGGTCATTGCTGCAACCTGGCGGATGAGTTATCAGTTTCAACCTTCTTTAGTAGCCTTTAGAGGGCGTGACCTAGAATAGAAAGAAGACTTTATAAAAGATATAAAACAGCAGCTGCCCCGAATAGACACTGTAGGTAAACATTGAATGTCCAAATGGCCTTCAGAACTATTGTTCATCTGGGGCGATTGGCATGTCCACCCTACGTCATAAGCCCTTATCGGGGAGCTCTTCCCCATAGACACCCATGTGTAGCATTGATGCGACAGGAACCGAGAATATAAAAGTAAAAAGTAGGGAACTCACCTATTTGATTCACACAATTGAGTAATTCTTGAATTGGGTAGATTTAGGAAATAAACAATAAAGTGTGAAGAGGATAGATGGGTTGGTTAGTTATGGAACTTTGGTCTCACCTTGTTTATGGCCTGTCATGACACAACGGGGCCAGAAATGGTCCGAATGTTACTATGGGCTGGGCCATTGGTAGGGTAGATCGCTAAAGCAGCGTTGTAGTGTTCCTTTGTGGTCTTCGCCCGCGGTCTTCGCGTCTTTCACGCCGTGCCGGGGAACCACTTACAGTAGCCAAGTACACTACTGCATCCAATAGCCTGCCGTACTTCCACCCTTAGCGCCCCCCAAGTCACAAAGCCGACCTCTACTGTACTGTACAAGCTGTCGCGACGCCTCAACTTCTCCGCAATTCGATCTTCCAGACCACACCCACCCTCCTCATACATTCTCCCGCCTCTTATTACCGCCTCAATTCAATCGAAGAGCTTCATTTTGCGCTCTGAAGCTGCTTCATACTATTCAATCTTGTTGGTTACATCCTTCCCTCGCACCAATTCTTGCATTCTATACCAAAACTCCCTGTTTCTTAAAACACTATACTGGCTTTCGCTTCATCTCAAAACACCTCACATGCACACACCTCCGCTGCCATCATTCATCGGCCATTAGATAGCCTCTTCATACTTCACTTGCACCTCCCTTGTTTTCACATTATTTGCGCACCTCTACCTTATCCTATACTTTTGAGCAATCCTCTGACAGTCAATCATGTCGACAAACAGCAGCCCCTTCGGTGTCACAATCTCATCACAATCACTGGGTATAACTTGACACGGAGCAAACGCCAGCTCTTGTAGCTACAAAGCCAACAAAGCCGCCGCGACTTATTTCCGACTCTGTATACCAAGCAACGACAACAGTTGTTCCTCGGAAATGGCGAGCTACCACAGCAGAGAACCGCCTCTTGCGAGGTCGCCGACGGAGAGGGATACCTGGACTAGTCGCGATGATGCGAGGCCAAACGACCGCCCAGAACGCCCGGATACTTTTTATCGTGGCAGATCTCCTGGTATGTGGCTTCTTATATCTGCTGTTTGTGGCCTGTTTGGTCTCCTGCAACACTCTTGAAGTGGTCATTGCCTTTCAAAGTTTAGCTTCTTGGGTTTACATTCATCTGGACCTTTCCTAAAACTGAAGTCATGCTCATGCTCATCATTGCGGCCACGTTTTGGTGCTACTTTGTATGTCACTTGCTTATCACCCATTTTACAGGTCCCGACCGCCAACGTAGGCTACGAAACCGTTCCCGTTCGCCATTAGCAGTAGATCGATACGAGCCTGGTCCTCGGCTAGCTCGCGACGATTATGGCGGACCCAGAGATAGAGATGAGCGACGCCGGCCATCGCCTGGACCTGCCCATATTGACCGATACATTCCAGGCCAGGATTCTGGCAGTGCTCCTATCACTGTGAATCCACTGGCCGACCCATCGAAACTACAATTTCAGGTGGGATTTTCATACTTTGGAGAGTGGTGGAGGACAAATGAGAAGATCAAGGAGGAACGGGAGCGACAGAAGACTGGCAGGCGGCGAGAGCCAGAGAGAGTTCGTGGTCAGCGCGAGTCTCAGGAAGATCGCGACAAGGAAAAGGCACGCATACAGGTCGCATACGATGCTTATAAAGAAGACCTACAGGCAAAAATGGCGAAGACGTTTGTTCAAGAGCATAAAAATGAGCAATGGTTTCAAGAGAGGTATATTGCCGAGGTTAGGGAGCCACTGAAGGCGAGGCTCAATGACTTCCGCCGCCTAAATTATACTCGATGGGAGCGGGACTTGGATGCGGGAATGTTCGATGAGTATTCGCTGGAGGGGATTCCAAAGGGCGAAATAAATAGCTCTGGGGCTCTTATTGAGAAGGAAGAGGGCGAAACTACAGCGGCGAACGAGGTCCTCGGAGTTGGTGATCTCTTACCTTCGAAAGGAAGTGATATAAGAGACGAAGATGCTTTCCTACCGACACTGCTCATCAAGACGATCGCCCCTCACGTTAATCGCGACAACGTTGTTTCATTCTGCAAAGAGCATCTTGGCGAGGGCGAAGGAGGCTTCAAATGGCTCAGTTTGAGCGACCCCAACCCAAGCAAGCGATATCATCGGATAGGCTGGGTTATGCTGAATCCTGGATCAGATACCCCTGCCCCGGCATATCGTCCCGAAGCAAACGAAGAGGACGGCGAGGCACCAGAACAGCCGGCTGCCCCAGTATCTGCAGCCGACAAGGCTTTGGAAGCCATCAATGGCAAACAAGTTAAGGATGAAGTGCGCGGTGACTTCACCTGCCATGTTGGTGTCCACGTGCCGCCTTTGATGCCAAGGAAGAAGGCCCTTTGGGACCTGTTTTCGGCGCCTGAGCGCATCGAGAAGGACCTTGACCTCGCCTCAAAGCTGATCAACAAATATGAAGAGGACTTTGGATCGGATTTCAATGCCGTTCTCAAGATTGAGGAAAAGGTTGACGAACTCAAGAGCCAAGGTCTCATCCAGCCCGTATTACCTGCGCCGAAAAAAGCCAAGGCTGAACGTAACGGGGACGAGGCAATGGCCGACGTTGAAGAAGGCGAGGAGGATGAGGAAGACGAAGGCGCTGTCGATGATGAAGTCGATGATGAGGAACTGCTTGTCAAGAAGAAGCAGCTTGATCTTATGGTTGAATACTTACGCCGAGTCTTCAACTTCTGCTTCTTCTGCGTTTTCGAGAGTGATTCTATCCACGAACTGACTCGCAAGTGTCCGGGTGGCCATCTTCGTCGCCCAAGAAATACGTTGACTACTTCAGCTAAGGCTGCAGCACGGGCTAGCGCCAACGGCGAGCCCCTTCCTGACAGGAGGAAGAGCGATGCAGAAGAGGGCGAGGCTCCCGGTTCCCCAGAGACGGACAGAAAGTTCAATCGCAATAGCACTGCATCTAAGACGGAGCAACAGCTTCAGCGTGCGTTTAATTGGGTGAAGACTTTCGAGGAGAAAATCCTGCAGATCATTGATCCGGAGAACATCGATGTTCGCAAGCTTGGCGGGAAACCTGTAGATGAAGCTGTAGAGGAGGAAATGGCCAAGCATGTGAAACAGGAAGATGAGCATAAGTACCGCTGCCATGTTCCGGAGTGTACGAAACTCTTCAAAGAAGAACATTTCTGGAAAAAGCACGTGGAGAAGAGACATCCGGAGTGGCTTGAGGGTTTAAAGAAAGAAGTAAGTCGGCACCCAACTCAGCGTGTGAGTTTTTACTAACAACACCCAGTTTGAGCTAGTTAATACCTATGTCTCTGATCCAGCACACATCGCTCCCTCCCGCTCCGACGCGAACAGCAACGGCCACTTCCCACCCGCCAACGGCCACCAGCCAGCAGGAACCCCCCGCGGCTTCAACCTCAATTCCTTCGGCATGAACGGAATCCCCCCACTCGGCAGCTTCGGCCCACCCGGCCAATTCCCAGCCCTATTCGCCGGCCACTCCGTCCAAGCACCTCTCGGGTGGGCACCAGGCGGCGACGACCGTAGCGGAGGTCCCATCCGCCGCGGCGGCGGACGCTTCGGCAACCCACGTGCTGGACCATATGATAGACGCCCCACAGACAGGAGATGGGGCAACGAAACCGGCCGGCTCAGTCCCCCCGGTGGGCGAAACGGCAGGCCCGGCGCGACTGGTGCTGGGAGATGGGGCGATGGAGCAGCGGGTGGTGCGGCGCCTCCGCCGAGAGAGGCGGTAGCGGGGAGGAGCCTGAAGAGCTACGAGGACCTGGATGCAGTTGCGGGCGGGGCGGGCGGGGAGTTGAATTACTAGGTGCTTACCGATTGATTGCTTTTTCCGGAGTGGAACGAATAGGGGTTAGTTATATGACAAGCAGGGTTCGGGGACTGCGCGGACGATATCAAATTGCATGGCATAGTAGAAGCTTGCGGGATAGGATCGCAGTGCTCAGGCTACAGATGTTTTCTCTTATGGGGGTATTGCTGGCGATTATTTTTGCACGGGGGGGAATGGGGACATTGGGAATCAAGGTAGCTCGCAAAAGCTCGTTGTAAGATAGCATATAGTTTTTCTCAAGTGGCAATACAGGGCTTATTTTGCATTGTGGGCTCTTGATTTGGCTGTGTGTTCGTACTGGTAATTCAAGCTGATGGGATCTCTCTTTCTTTGGTTCCATCTCAGCAGCTGACTTATTGATTGTAGACCGACCTGGGTGATTGAACGTCTTTTACTTAAGCTATAGTTTCTGTAGACAGTAATATTGTCTCGGGTGTCGCTAGTTTATATTTATTCCATCGTGCTCGAATTCGCCCTTTAAACGTATGCTAATTTATATTTATATGATCTAATAGATGTGACATTGTAATATTAACCTGTTTGTCTAACAAATAAAAAGCGAATACTATATCAATACCAACCACAAAATGCAAGATACATCGTGTGCTCGGTGGAAAGCTACAATACAGGCCTATTTATTGTCTAACATATTTAATAGTTTAACCTTGGTCAATATAAATCACGACAGGCCATTAGGTTCATTAAAATATTTATATCATGGGCTACATAGCCTTTGACTGATTTCATTCATAATATGATATAATACAGTTTAGCTTGTATCTCCATTTTACCTACTTAATGCAATATCATCGATTCTCAGGATCTAGCAAAGGGGTTAGCAAACGACAAGAGCAACAGGCTTGGAATCAATGAACTCACCATTTTTACAGTCTCAGACGCCAACTCGATGGCGCTTGTGCTCACCAACAACGGCTGAAGCACATTCTCGTCACCGATATCGTTCTTCACGCCTCCAGACTTGATACTAACACCCGCATTGACCTCTCCATTGGCGTGCTTGTGTCTCAGCTCCGTCACGACCTTGATGCTATTCAACCCCGCATTCTCCGCAAGCGTAGTAGGGATGACCTCCATGGCATCCGCAAACGCCTTCCAGCAGATCGCCTCCGTGCCCGTGAGCTGGCGCGCCTGCTTCGCCAGCTGCGTGGCGATCTCGATCTCGGGGGCGCCGCCACCGGCAATAAGCGCCTTCTTCTTGACGAGGCAGCGGATGACGCACAGGGCGTCGTGCAGACTGCGCTCGGCCTCGTCGAGGATGAGGGAGTTGGCGCCGCGGCAGATGATGGACACGGTCTTGCCGGCGCTCTTGGTGCCGGTCACCTTGACGATCTTTGAGCCGGAGTTCTGGGCCTCCTCGATCAGCTCTGCGTAGCCGAGCTTGTCTTCGGTGAAGGAGTCGATGTCGGCGATCGGCTTGCAGCCGGTCGATTTGCAGATGAACTCGACCTCGTCGCGCTCGATGTCCTTGATGGCCAGGATGTTGAGCTTGGCGAGGAAGTGGAGGGCGAGGTCGTTGACGGCGTCGCGGAGGATGGATTTTTGGATGAAAAGCACGTTGCACTTCGCCTTCTTGATCTTCTTGACCATGTTCAGGAGGTATGTGCGCTCTTCCTTCAGAATCTTATCCATCTGCCTGTAGTCGTTGACGACGATCTGGTTCTCCATGTCTGGCTTGGGAGGGCTCAGCTGGAACTGGATTAGACCTATCCGTGCCTTCTCCATTCTAATTGGGCCACCGCCGCTCTTGAGAACGCCCTGGGTGAGGACTAATCCCTCAACCATCTCGCTGTCTTCGATAGTACCGCCGACCTTCTTGACAACTCTGATGTTCCTCAGATCAACGTTATCTGCGGTCTTGATATCGATGGTCTTGGTCACAGCGTTCACCGCCATCGGGGCTAGAAGGTTGGAGTGTTGTGAAACGATCTTGGAGGACAGGGATGTTGTTGCGGCTTGAAGGAGGGTGGTTGTGTCGAGGAGAGAAACTGGATGTGACATGTTGGTTAAGATCTGAACTGATGCCTTTGCGGCTCTCTGGAAGGATTCAGCGATCACTGAGGGGTGGATGCCCTTTCCGAGTAACTTGTCCGCCGCTCCCAACAGGCTTCCGCAGATAACAACCACAGATGTCGTTCCATCTCCAGCCTCAACATCCTGTGCCGATGAAAGGTCGACCAGCATCTTCGCCGATGGATGCATAACAGACATGCTCTTCAACATTGTGTTTCCGTCGTTTGTGATAATGGTCTCCCCCTTCCCCGTCTGAATCATCTTATCCATACCCCTGGGTCCAAGAGACGTCCTGACGGCATCGGAGACAGCTTATAAATAGTCAGCATAACTGCAGGGTCCGAAAAGTGTGCTGCGTACCTCTGGCGGCGACAATATTGGCGGTGCGCACAGCCATAGGCTTCTCCTTGTCCTGTATATAAATTAGTATTGAACATGCTTATACCATGCAAAGAGCGTACCTTGAAGGCATTGTTGCTAGAATTAGCCTGGGACGCTGCGAGTGCCATCTTGTATGTCTATGTGAGGGTATAAGGGGTTATCACAAGTCGACAGTATAATGGTGGACTGTTCTATAAAACATCGCGTTTAGCTGGTAATCGGTCGCGTTTTCCAAAAGTTCGCCGTAGCCCACGCTAACCCGCATTTAGATAGCTGCCGCTTACATGAGCAGGGTAGTGACTGAGTGAGCTTCGCGAGCCTCGTCAACCTGGCGTCGCCTGGAAACATCGCGGCCCCTACCAAACATCAGACATCAACCACCACTTTTAAGACCCGCCCAGATCCTCTACACTTCCACATCACCTCGTCGTATTCCAATTCACCATGCCTACTGCCAAGGGTGCGGACTGGGAAAAGTATAAGAAGGAGTTCGCGGATGACGAGGTCGAAGAGAAGAAGATCACACCTTTATCTGATGAGTACGTGATGATCAATCCAACTGGCATTACCATCCTAACATCTAGTGTTTAGGGATATCCAAGTTTTAAAAACGTATGGCGCAGCGCCGTACGCATCAGCCCTAAAGAAGCTAGAGAAGCAAATCAAAGAGAAGCAGACGAGCGTCAACGACAAGATCGGCGTCAAGGAATCAGATACCGGTCTTGCGCCACCGCATCTCTGGGATGTCGCTGCCGATAGGCAACGAATGTCGGAGGAGCAGCCTTTACAAGTAGCCAGGTGCACGAAGATTATCCAGGATGAGAAGAACTCGGAGAAGAGCAAATATGTTATCAACGTCAAGCAAATAGCGAAGTTCGTGGTGCAGCTCGGCGAGCGCGTTTCACCTACAGATATCGAGGAGGGCATGCGAGTTGGGTAAGTGTTTATCTAAATAGTTATGTGACTATAGCTAATCTGTATCTACAGTGTCGACCGCAACAAGTACCAGATCCTCCTTCCTTTGCCACCGAAAATCGATGCCAGTGTGACGATGATGACAGTGGAGGAGAAGCCGGATGTTACCTATGGAGATGTCGGTGGATGCAAGGAGCAGGTGGAGAAGCTGAGAGAAGTTGTGGAGATGCCATTACTCTCACCTGAACGATTCGTCAACCTTGGAATTGACCCGCCAAAGGGAGCACTACTTTACGGTCCCCCTGGTACCGGAAAGACACTCTGCGCCAGAGCCGTGGCGAACAGGACAGATGCGACGTTTATCCGTGTTATTGGCTCAGAGTTGGTCCAGAAGTACGTTGGAGAGGGAGCGAGGATGGTCAGAGAGCTATTCGAAATGGCCCGTACTAAGAAGGCGTGTATCATCTTCTTCGACGAAATCGATGCCATTGGAGGTGCTAGATTCGATGATGGCGCAGGAGGTGACAACGAAGTCCAGAGAACTATGTTGGAGCTGATCACACAACTGGACGGTTTCGATGCGAGAGGAAACATCAAGGTCATGTTCGCCACCAACAGACCATCCACTCTTGACCCCGCCTTGATGAGACCGGGACGTATTGACAGGAAGATCGAATTCTCACTTCCTGATCTTGAGGGCCGTGCCAACATTCTCCGCATTCACGCCAAGAGCATGTCGGTTGACCGCGATATCCGCTGGGAGCTGATCTCTCGTCTTTGCCCCAACTCGACAGGTGCTGAGCTGAGGTCCGTCTGCACAGAAGCTGGTATGTTCGCCATCCGTGCACGCAGGAAGGTTGCAACGGAGAAGGACTTCTTGAGCGCCGTGGATAAGGTCATTAAGGGCAATCTCAAGTTCAACTCTACGGCGACGTACATGCAGTACAACTAGATTAGATTTACGGTAATGGCTTTGGCAAACAGCAAGGTGTACTATATCATGGCGTAGGGGAACTAGGAATTCGACCTTTTCTGATTGCAGAACTTAAACTCATAACTTCATTGTTTAAATGGTTTCCTCGATAATGTGATTGGCCCCTTGATCGTGTTTTATTCGTTATCATGGCTTCAATATCGTGCCATGAGGACCCTACGTGGTTGAATAAAAAAATGGCAGGGTTCACCATCAAAATACTCGTGCCGCACAAAAGTCTCAAGAGTAGTCGTAGATGACAATATCGATTACAGCAGTTAGAATCTAAGTAATGGCGTTCAATCACTCAGGGCTACAATTCGTAGGCCAGCTACTAACAAATGGAGCTGAAGAGATGGCTTCCATGCTAAAGTAGTAGACCCCAAGGCCCTTGACCGGCTGATTATTTACCCGAGCCGCTGTAGATGCCACCTTGATAGAGGTGCCCTCAGTCGTCAAATCAAGTTCATAAGACCTAACAAGCTTCATATCGAGAGGCCAATATATGGCACGATGCGCCGAGATTTGGCAGCACTGATTGCTGCAGTTGGACTGGCATCAGCTAGTCAAACTGTCTTCAGCATACATGATGACATCGATGCGTTTCCTCAAGTATGATATGTCCTAACCCTCCGCGCATGGCTAAATACTAAAAGTCCGTGTAGTACAACATAGTCTTCTCCCCCTCTCCAATCTCATCCTCCGAAGCAGCAGATCTCCTAGAGCCTCCAAAAGCATCAGATGGCGCAGAACCCGCCGCTATCCCTCTCGAATATACCCGCCTCCTCCTGCACTCCACACCTCACCTCTGCTCAATCCCACGCCCGCCGCATGAAGAGCGCAATCTCACCAGCGAAGCAATTCATAAAGCCTCGCTCACCCTAGAGCTGTCGCGTGCCAATACCCATGGCTGGGAGCTCCTTTCACCGCTTGGGGGATCATGCCTCTACTACACGGCTGACTGGTGGTCTTACAAGTTCTGCTACAATGACTCCATCACGCAATACCACGCCGCGCCGCCACAACCCGGCCATCCACAATTCCCACCCGTCCGTGACCCGAGGACGCCACAGTTTGTACTCGGGCGCGCAAAGAAGATTCCCGGGCAAGATTCAAAGACACACGGGAAGTTCTACGATGATGGCACCAACGAGAAGGCCGAGGGCGGGAGTGACCTCGAGCTGAGAGGATCGCAGGAGGGTTCCGATTACTACGAGGACGAAATACAAGGAATCCTGCAGGACAATGGTGATAACCGCTACCTGGCTCATAAAATGAAGAGCGGCACCCTCTGTGACCTGACCCTGCGCCCCCGCGAGATCGAGATCCAGTATCACTGCGGAACGACGGAAAGTGACCGGATCATGTGGATCAAAGAGGTGACGACGTGTTCCTATCTGATGGTGGTTCACACGCCTAGACTCTGCAGCGACGCTGCATTTCAACCTCAAGCCCAAGCAGAATCGCACGAGATATTGTGTAAGCCCATAATTGGCGAAGAGGGCACCGAGTCTTCCGCCACCGACTCTGCGCAGGAGCCTGCCAGCAGTGGCGAAGCGACAGGGACAAGTGAGAATGCTGCTGATATCTTGAAGAGCCTGGCAAAGGAGAGTGCTAAAGATAAGCCCCTGATTATCGGCGGCACGGTGGTGGGAGGCGGGGAGTACTTCCCCGCCGCCGAACCACCGCTCCTCAGGCCCCCGAAATTCTGGAACGCGAATCTGAAAGGAGCCAACAAGAAGCCCATTATGATTTCCAAGTCGGACACGAAAGCGGCCGCTGGATCTAGCAAGGGCGAGAATGCCGCAGCAAAGGCGCCGCCCGGAGTCCCGGACTCGGAGAAGCTGACTGCACACGTTAATGCGCGCCTGGAGTCGGACGGGGCGGTGGCGATAGAGATCCTGGCGCACGGGCAGGGACAAAACGATGGCTACCACATCATGAATGATGCGGATCTGGCGAAGCTGGGGATGAAGCCTTCTGTTGTCGAGGGCCTGGCTGAGCAGCTGAGGAAGAAGGCTGGCGCGAATGTGTGGACGCTTGCGCTTGTGGAGGGGGAGGGGGTGGAGGGGAGGGAGATTAGGGGGGTTATTGATGCGACGGAGGCTGAGGCGGGTGGGGGCTCGCGGGAGGAGGATAGGGAGTGGGCGTGGGAGGATGTGGAGGAGTTGCTTTTTGGGCAGAAGGCGGTGGATAAGTCGAAGGAGTGGAGGGAGCTGGAGGAGAAGGTGAAGAAGACGAAGTCGAAGAAGGGGGAGGGAAATGATAAGGGGCAGCAAAAAGGGGATGGGAAGGAGGAGGAGGAGGAGGAGCAGGGGAGCGAGGAGGTATATTATAAAGATGAGCTGTAGTACTGCCCGTACACATAGGGAGACTGAGCCTACATTTCACAAGGGGAAATACGAGTAGGAGTGTATAAATATGATATCATGAATTCCAATTTCAAGCCTGAAGTTTGTCTAAAATACAATGCCCTATTTTAACTCCACCCATGCCAATCTCCAACGCCATAAAACATTTATAGAATGCACGCCTATTGCATCATCCTCTTTCCAATCTCGCTCTTCCAGCCCTTAGCACGCTCAAACCCGTTCTGGTGGTTCTGATAGTCCCTAAGCGCCTCATAAACCTGATCCTGGCTGTTCAACACAAACGGCCCGTACTGCACGACCTTCTGATCGAGCGGCAGTCCCGCAACGAGGTAGAAGTGCCCGGGCTCCTTGGCATCTGCATCCACAGCCGCCGTGACGGTATCTCCAGCCTGCTCAAAGACAACATTGTGGAACTGCCCGATCTCCGTCTTCTCCTCGCCGGTGCCGAAATTGGTCGTGCCGGACAAGGTGTACGCGAATGCGTTCCAGCCAGCGGGGAGCGGCTGCGTGATCGATCCACCGGGCTTTACCTCGATATCAAAGATCCAAACCGGCGTGTAGGCGAGCTCCTTGACCGAGTCGACGCCGTGGCTCTGCCCGGAGATAACTTTAATGTTGACCTTCCCGTCGTCGGTCTTCACTTGCGGAATCTCGCTCGCGCGCAGATCGCGGTAGCGCGGCTCGCACATCTTTAGCTTCTCGGGGAGGTCGACCCAGAGCTGCATGCCGACGACTGGGTCGCCGTCCTCGAGCTCGCGCGGCATCTCGGCGTGCATGATGCCGCGGCCGGCGGTCATGAATTGCAGGTCGCCTGCCTCGATGGTGCCTTTGTTGCCGGCGAAGTCCTCGTGGTCTACGGCGCCGGAGAGGAGGTATGTGATAGTTTCCTGGTTATGGTTAGTAAGGGTTTGGCTTTTGGGGGTTCATGGTGGTAACGTACCTGTCCGCGATGAGGGTGGTCGGGGAAGCCGGAGCCGGGGGAGCTGGTGAAGTGATCCAGCATAAGGAAGGGGCTGAAGTTGCGCAGTTGCGGTGTGCCAATTGAGCGGCGCACTTTGGCGCCCACGCCCTCAGATTGCTGGGTAGCCAAGAAGGCCTTGCGGATTGCGCGGGGGACCGACATAGCTTCTGCCTTGGGCTCGCCGTATATCTCTGTGGGAGGGATGACTGGAAGGCCCTGGAAGGAGGCGCCTGTAGTCTGAGAGTTTGAGGAAGACGTGGTGGCGGTTTGGTTGGTGTTGTTTCTGTTTAGAATGAGGTCTTTCAATGGAGCGATGCGGACGAGTATAGTATCACTGAATGCGATTGAGAGGAGTGCGATTGTGATTGTGAAAATGAACAAGAACAGCTTCATTGGAATTGAGGGGGGGAATATATACTGGAGGGCTATGGAAACGAGAACGGTAGAGAATATTCGAAAATATACTATACTCTTATAGGGCTTTCAAACAATTATCTCAGCATTACTATGCTCTCCAAATGTTTAGAAATGAGGGGCGGCGGACAGGTAAAGTGGGGAGGCAACCTTGATTTGCGATGATGAATCAGCCTTAGAATAGACTTAGAATAGACGCTAAGTGAATTACATAACGATCTCAAACCAAACCACGTGAATTATCACGTGAATTATCACGTGCTACAATTTACATTTATTTTGCTTCGAGCTACGATCTATATTCAACTGTCTGTGGATAATAATGTTTGGTAGAATTGTATTTATACTCGTGATCTTATAGGTTCCAGTATTCTTAACTCAACGTACGTATAAACAAGAAAGCAGGGAGCCAGATCTACTCCCTGCGCCGTTCCGCGCCCAACAGAGTGCCCCTCCATTAACCCCTCCCTCCTCGACTCTGTATACTACACCGTTGACCCTGAACTATGTCTCGTTCTAAAAAGAAAAGAGGAAGCCAAACGTCGTTAATCTCATATCCAATATGAGCCATCATAGCTTGGTTCCATTAAGCGCCCCAGCCCTTCACGGAATCGGCACGATATCCGCCTCTGGGAGAGGCACATTCCTGCGGCGCACCGTAGTCTCATCGGCCTCGATCTTCACCGTGCCATTTTCGCCCGTCATGGCCAGCTTTGGCTTCGAGCTGGCCTTCTCGGCGGGCACGAAGCGCTTGCGCAGGGCGTCGATCATCTTGGCGAACCAGTAGAAGTTCAGTGCGTTGAGGACGAGGTTGCTTCCCAAGTAGGTGACTGCCAGCCAAAGCGGGAGGAACTCCTCCTTTGTGTATTTCATGATCTCGTCGTGGATGGGAGACTCGACCTTTCCGTAGGAGGCGCTGGGGGTGTGGTGCAACGCCATCCACATGTCCTGGTACACCCGCAGAGACTGGTATGTTCCCCAGCATAGACGACAGCCAAAGAAGGTGGCGAGGAGAAATATGCCGTTGACGAGCTGGCGGCGGGATCCGGTCAGGTCCAGTTTGTCAAAGAACCAGTGGAAGTTCAGAAATGGCGAGGAGAGCTCGTAAAGGATGAAGGTCGAGGCATAGTAGTTTACGAAGGGTCTCTAAATGAAATTGTTAGCATAGCACTTTGAAGCTCTCTTAGATTACTTACAAAGCCAAAAGAGAACACCGTCAGAGCGCTGACAGCATGCGCCAGCATCCCTGGGCCAAACATCTTGACGTTCTGGATAGTGATAACCAAATCCCAGAGGAAGTACCCAGTGGCCAGACCCTGGATCATTCCCGACGCTCCGGTATAGCCCCAAACCCGCTCCTGCCAGGTCATATTGTTGCGCTCCTCATCAGTCAAGATGACATAGAGAGCCGTGCTGTTAACCAGAAGACTCTGGCATAGCGACACCACATGGACGTTCCAGTTGAACTTCTTCTCGGCCGAGAGGGCCGGGTACTTCTGGGGAAAGAGCCATGTCGACACGGCCGGCGCGATCTTCTTATTGATGAGCGTATACGCGATATATGAGACGACAACCTCGTGAATGTGCAGCGGCAGTGTCGTGGCGCCGATATACTCTGCGAACGGAGTAATGGCCTTCGCAAGGTAGGGTATGGGGGGTATGAAGTCACGCATCGTCGCGGGGGTCTCCAAGCAAAGCGGCGGTTCGGTCCGGTTTTTGTCGCAGATGAGGGTTGCTTTGGCAGGAAAATCGACGCGGCGAAGCTTTCTTATTTACACGTCGGAGGGGGCGTAGGCCTACGGAGGCAGACGCGGTGAACTATGACAAGAGCTCAACGCCGTCTAGAATTCGTTGGGGCAGTAGTCACGATGACCATAGCTAGCACTGGGGTGATCGCCCCACACAAGCGCCCTCGTTGGACCTCGTGCCTAAACGGAGGATGCCGAGGCTGAGAAACAAAGACGGGGTTGCGGTGCTGTAACCTTGACAGCCTTACATCCACGTTGCTTCCACAAGGCTGCCTCGTGATAAAATTTCTTTGAAGAAGCCCGTATGATGCTGGTCTGGGCCCTTGCATGCAGCGGCCATGTCTGAATCCCTTTATGAGCTTTTGGCTCCTCACCTTAACCAGCCTTCGTCGACGTCGTTGAGGGCGCCCAGTGACCCTATCACATCCACCTACCTTACCAGGCTCACGACCCTCCCGCTATCCTCCCTCAGCGGCTCGGAGCCCCAATCGCTGGCGCAAACATCCCATTCGCTGCTTCTATCTCTCCAAGCCCTCTCATCTCGGTCGCACAAGGCCGTCATCGCCTCTTCCGACCACCTCTCCTCACTACAGACTACCCTCCCAGCAATAGCTGAGAGCACGACAAAGCTTCAGGATGCCATACCAAAGCTCGACGAAGAGGCGCTCCGGTTCGCCACAACCTACAACAAGAATACAGAGAACGCCATCCTCGACCGGCGGCGCAAAGCCCTCCTCCTCTCCCGCAACTCCGACCGCCTCAGCGACGTCCTCGAGCTCCCCACCCTCCTCTCCTCCGCAATATCCACCTCCGGCGCCACCAGCTCAACATCCACCCCCTCCTCCACCGCCACAATCAACTACGCCTCCGCGCTCGACCTAAACGCCCACATCCGGCGCCTCCACGGCCTCTACCCCTCCTCCCGCCTGGTCACCTCCGTCACCGCACAGGCAGAGGAGGAAATGCACGCCATGACCACGAACCTGATATCCAGCCTCAAAGCGCAGGGCCTCAAGCTCGCCGCCGCAATGCGCACAATCAGCTGGCTCCGCCGCATCGCCCCCGAGCTCGACAACACACCCGCCTCGGACGTAGGCACCGCCCACGAGGGCAGCCTGGGCGGGCTGTTCCTCGTCTGCCGCCTCGCTAACCTGATGGCCATGCTCGGCGCGCTGGAGCCGCTCCGCGAACTCGCGGACCAGGAGCTGGCGAACAATGCCGCCGCGGGGCCGCAGGGGAAGCGGGACCCGGGCGCGGCGTGGGCGGGGGGGCAGCAGACGGAACGCTATTTGAAGAGGTATATTGAGATTTTCCGCGAGCAGAGCTTCGCTATCATTTCTATGTTCCGGAGCATCTTTCCCGCGGCTGCGGAGGGAGAGGGGGAAGCTACGGCTGGCAAGGGGGGCAAGGGGGGGACCGACATGCTCCAGCCGCTGCCGTCGGCGCTGTCGACGTTCCCGCTGCACCTCGTTGGGGTGCTCCTGGAGACGCTGAGGAAGTACCTCCCTAACGTGCAGGACCGGGCGACGCGCGACAGCTTGCTGACGCAGGTGCTCTACTGCGCGGCGAGTCTGGGGCGGTTGGGGGGGGACTTTAGCATGGTTCTTACGTTTTTGGAGGAGGAGGGGGAGGGGGAGGCGGAGGAGTGGGTGGATGTTATTAGGAAGCATCGCGTGTTGGCGGGGAAGCTGGAGTCGATGGCTGGGGCGCGGGAGTCGTAGGCGCGGGGGGGAGGGGGGGGGGGACATGGTGGTGCCTTTGTTTTGGGGCATGAGGCACGCACATGGAGGGGGTGGGTCGGTCACGTTCTGGGTTTAGCATAGCGAGGCGTATCTGGGATGAATGGAGGGGGGGGTTGAAAAGGCAAGAGAGACAATCCGTGTTGTGTCCGTGGTCACGAGCGGTGTCTGGTGGGAGACGAGACAGGATGGGTCAGACATGTGGTGGGGTTGGCCGTCATGTGTGTATGCAGGTTAGATCCGATGTACACATCCACCTACCTACCTACCTACCTACCTACCTACCTATCTATGCTATGTATGGCAGCTCGCTCTCTCGTTTTACGAAGATGAAGCCACGACGATGACAAGATGTTTCCACGCGGTGGATGATTGGCGCTGATGCTAGTATGTGGACAGAGATAAGCCACTCAATCGCATAGGCACCGGTGTGTTATCAGAACAGTCAGCCACCTAGCCAGTCAGCCAGCCAGCCAGCCAGTGGAGGGGGATCTCCGCTGTGTGTAGCTGTGTGTGTATCCCCTTTCGTGCTTTGCGATACCGCTGGTGCGATGGCGGGCGATGTGCACATCCATCCATCCATCTATCGGAGAGTAATAACGTGTGTATCGGGATATACTTGACCTGTCTGTCTGTCTGTCTGTACTCGGAAATGGTGCAGTTTGTTAGTTGTTGGGAGGGAGGTTTGTATGAGAAGGGAAGGTACAACCCACCGCCCACCGCCCACCGCCCACCGCCTCCGCGGGCAAAGCCAGTAGCCAGTAGTCCAGTTACCGGGTACTGGATTAGATAGTAATTAGTCGTTTTCTTACGGGTTCGGACGGTGAGAAACAAATACCGCCCTCGTGACGGGAGGGCGGTATTTTTACGTAGCGTGTGGTTTAGTTGGTAGACGATTTTTTTTTTCTTGTTCCTACTGTACCTTCCTTGGTGGCAAGGGGGATTTAGGGGGGTTTATATGGGAGGATGGGGGAATAATAAATTAGGAGTGAGTGTGAGAAAGTGTGTAGGAGATATGCATGCATATTGGTGGCGTTGGATGGAGTCGCTGTTTCTCACGATACGATTGCACAGTACGGGGCTTCCTCATCTCATCGCCACTAGCCATATCGTACGATGCACGAGCATGACCCATCTCCATCCCCATCTCCATGTCTAGAAACTCGAGTTTCTGTAGTGCGAGTAACCAGGGGATTTAGATTTTTAATCTATTAATCTATGACTCCGCATATGTAGCTTAACCCTGTGCATATTATACTATGGCAGATAGGGCAGTTAGAGTGTCGGAACCCAGTCGAACCCAGTACCCCGTCTTTTGGCCTTTCAAATCAGGTTCACGATGATCCTCTTTTTCGGTGTCTTGTTAGTCTTTGTTGGGGGGCAGATGGGGGCAGATGGTGGAAATGGGGGAGATGGGGGTCCCGTCAATGCAACTGCAACCCACAATTACAGGCTATTCCTGGGCTATTCCTGGGCTATTCCTAGGCTATCCCATGCTAATCCCATACTATCCCAAACTACTCCAGGCTCTAGACTCCCTCCCCTTCCCCCCCATCCCCCCTCCCCCCTTCTCCAAATCCCCACCGCCCTTCTATCTTGCACCACATGATTGTTTGTCGTATGCAGTGAACAGACGCCATTACATACAAAAGTACTCACAGCATGCCACTCGTCAACCAAACAAGCAACATGCAATCTAACTGACCGTTCTTACCTTCTTCTTACCTTCTTCTTACCTTCTTAATACTTTTGTAACTGTTCTTCTTCTCTGCTTATCGCTGGTTTTTTTGAACTGTCATTACTTAATACGCCTTCTGCCAGCCATTCATAGTCTTGCGTTGTGCAGTGTTATGTTGCCCCAGCCAGAGAGCCACAATAATTCCAAGATTTCCCCCAACTTTATCGTCACCCCCGTGGGTCAAGAAGCTTCCTATCGACACACCAGCCTTCTCCTACCCTGAAAATCGGCAGTGGCCATACTCATCAAGGCACAGCACAGGCTAAGGGAGAGCGTGTGCGTGTTATCTATCACATATTCGCTGACTGCTTCCCCTCCTTCGACTGCCGACTCACTATCGCTCCTAATCTCTATCCCACCATCCTCCTGTCCCTCCTCTCTCTCTCTCTCCTTGCGTCCTCAACAAGCCCGGCATACTCTCAATGTCCACCCAACCCCCAGTGAGACGTCGATTCTTGCCGATTCCCATAGAGACGACATTCAAGTCCCACAAGCAGCTCACAATTGATTCAATTGATCCGAGTACCCACGACACCGAGCCCGCGGGCGAAGATTCCAATCCCACTATCCGTGTGCAGCTAGATGAGCCACCGAAACGTCGATTCCTACCTCAACCCATCGAGACCACCCGACGCAGCAACCGTACAGAAGCGGTGAAGCCAGCGCAAGATAACACTATTACGATTACTCAAGATGTCACACCCGCTATAGTAGAGTCTCCGCCGCGGAGAAGAACTCGATTTGCCCCCCAACTCATCGAAACGACGAGGCGGTCAAAACGAGTCAACGATGTCCTCCAAACACCACCAGAGAGAACAGACGTCACACCTGGGACGAACCACACATACCACTCAGGGAGATCCAGGACGAAACCAGATCAGCACCTGTTATCGCCACACGACATCCGAGCCAGCAGTTTACCACCGCCTCTCCGCCCTTATCGACAGGGGTCGATGAGGCCGCACCCCAACACCCGTCGGGGCACGCGATACAATTCATACCACCCAGAAATCGGCTCGCCGCTCTCAGTGAATTCCTACTCCGAAGAGGAGGCCGATAACGTAGAGAGTACACCCTCGCTGACCGAGTCGTTCGGGTCCTCGGAGGATTCAACCCGCCTACAGATGGCCCGCACGAGGGAGAGCTGCGACGAGAACTACACGGGCTATCTACTGACGCTCGCGGCGGAGCAGGCCGAGGAACAACTACGGGAGAGGCAGCTGCGCGAGCAGGAGCTGGTGGCTTACGTGAATAGCGACTTCCACGACCCCATCTCGCATTTCTACGACCTCGAGAGCGAGGTGGGGTCGGATGAGGATAGCGGCCCAATACTTCTGCCGCACGAGAGGGTGACGCGGAAGCAATCTACGGTGTCGGGGATTACGGCGGCAGAGCTCCAGCAGCATGAGGAGACGCTGGCGCGGATGCGGGCCGAGGAGACGTTCAGGAGGGTTGCGGAAGAGGCAGCGAAGCCGTCCTTCCACGACCCGTTCTGGACGAACGGTATCAACGATAAGGGCCTCCTTGCCGTTGACCCGAAGAAGGACGCGGAGCTCAAAGTCATGCGCGAGGCTGCCAGCCCGCCCATGCTAGGAGAAGACCTCCTATTCCGGATGTGCCCGTCCCCTAAATTCACAAAATTCGAGACAGATCAGCGCATCGAGGCACCACCGCCCAAGAACGCCGACGGCGGCGGCCTCTGGGGCGGCTACTGCGTGGCCGAAGACGCAAGCCAATGCATCGCCCCTCACCACCGCCACCCCGCCCTCCTCGAGACCCCCGACAACGAGCGCGACGACCCCTTTCTAGCCCTGAACCTCAACGACGGCGCCGGGGGTACGGCGCCAAAGCACCACCACCACCACTCCTCGAGCCGGGGGATGCACATGCTCAGCGGGCTGGACGAGCGGCTCAAGAGCGAAGTGGCCAAGGCCAAGCTCGAGGACGCCATCTGCATCGAGTTCAACGACACCTTCGTGACGCAGGTGTACAACTACCTGTCCCTCGGCTACCCGATGCTGGCGCGCGAGTACGACGACGAGCTCGCGCACATCTCGCGCATCCCCTCTGAGCAGCTGCGCGTTGACGACGACGTCAAGGCGCCGGTGGGGAATGTGGGGATTAAACCGGGGACGGGGCTCACGGATGCGACCGGGGCGGTGGGCGTGGGGACGCCGAGGTGGATGGCGCTCAAGAGGTATATCCATGAGTGGGCGAGGCAGCATCCGAATTTGTCGACGAACTCGGCGGATCCGATTGCGTGGGGGGTGAGGGCGAGGAGGGGGAGTTGGGCGATTTAGTTCGAGATGGATGGATGGTTCTGACTGCCCTGGGGTTAGGGGGGGGGCTCACATGAGCAGAGCGTATGGTGCGGGAGGGGAGATACGTACGTAACGTGTAGATCTGGCCACACGATGGCGATGGCGACGACGACGACAAATTGAAACAATGGCGTTGAGTGAGCGAGCGAGCGATGCTGAGGTTGCGTGTGTTTTTTCATGTTCATGATCTGGACAGCGGGGGGCGTTTTGGTGCGCTTTTTCAGCGAGCTTTGGGTGCTTGTTTTTTCAGAGCGGACGATTTATTTTATTTTGGGACCCTTCTTTTGGGCCCCTCTCCCTTGGAGGGGGGGGATTGAGCGTCTGCATGGTTCTGCGTCGGGGGGGTTGAGGGGGGGGAAATGCCGTGGTGTGGATGTCTGTGATGGCCGACCTTGAGGCAGCATCCGTGGAGAGGAGCTGGGTCTTAAGGAGGGTAGATATGAGGCTTAAAACCCCCCCCCGTCAAGGTTGGGGGTGAGGCTCACTGTGATCATTGGGCTACACGATGGGCAGCGTTGCATTGGTGACGGGGGCAGCCAGGCCAGTCAGTTGGCCATCAGCCTCCACGCCATACGGTATTCATCCAGCCTCTTAAGCTTTAGGGGGGAAAGGCACGATGGGATGGGGGCAGATGATGCAGGTCTGCACCACGCCGCGATTTTTGGATGAGTGGATGGATGGACGGCGGCGCGTGGAGGGGGGGAGGGGAGGGGGGGATATGTATATATTTATAATAGACAAAGGACCATTTTTATCATTCTTCGGTTTTGAGGGGAGGTAATAGTGTGAGATACATACTGCCATCTATCGACTCCTTCCCCTAAAATCACAATCCCGTCGTATATAATACACATCCTAACTATCATACACACCGACGAGAAGATCCGACATCATCACCATCACCATCACCATCGCCCCCTCCTCCCTCCCCCACGCCGTCCTCGCACGTCCCTCTCATACAGCCACAGCATGCCCCCCGCGCGCGTTCGCAACACACCCCCAACACCTCAACAGCGCACAGCTCGCCAATCGCGGATAAAACTCACCAGGCAGGCAGGCGGGCGATCCGATCACGTTACACCCCCCTCCACCAGCCATCTGCCATCTGCGCGGTGTGGGCACAGCACAGCACGCACAGCACATCACAGCACAGCACAGCACACAGCACACCCATAATACGTGTTTACCTGTGCTCTAGGCGCAACGGGGATGTAGTTCCTATGCCCCGTATAGTTAAAGACCGAGCGTATACTCCGTAGCCAGTAGCCAGGGAGTGGAGGAACCTCGTAAGCATCCACCGGTGCAGTGGCGCATCCCACGCCCGCCCGCGTCCCCCACGCCTCCCCACCCAGGCCGTCTCCCCCACACCACACGACGCTGTACAGCTGGGGTTTGTTCACCGACTCCCGTTGTGTGGGCTGGGTCTCATCCTATCTCATCCTATCTCGCCCTCTCATCTCATCTGCCCTGCCTTGCCCTGTCCTGCCCTGCTCGTCTCCCCATCGTCTCATCACACTCCTGTAGGTACGTGACACGTCTGTGCCGCCTAGGTAGCCCACTTATTTGGAAAAAAGCAAAAGTTGGATGGGTAATGGGGACTGTGGACGGGACGGGGAAAGGGACGGGGACGGGGGAGAGGGTCTGCTTACTCTACTCTGACTGGGAGTGGCAGTGGCAAGATTACTGTACTGTACACGCTGAATCCGCCTCAGCACGGTCGTGCTGTATGGGGAAGGCGCAGAGGGGGGGGATGTAAGTAGAGTACCTTGGATACCTGGGGAGGTGGATGAACACGTGTGCTAGCTCCGTGGAAGGGGGAGTGGGTTATTGGGTTTAGATCAAGCTGTTGGTGGCCGGGGTTATTGGCGGTGGAGAGAATTATATTCACAGAAATCTTCAAAACTCGAGTAATTGTTAAACAGTGGCAGAATATGATATGGTATGATATTGATTATTGTTATCACCAGAATTTATACACCCCTTCGAATTACCCCCCCCCCCCCCCCCTCCCCTTTCGTATCGTCATCATAAAAAAACCGCCATTTCGTGTCTTTCGTGAGAAAAAAGATGATTATTTGCCTTTGATAAAATATCGTACCGTAGATTCGAGCACTTCGATCTCCACTCACTTGGGCTGCCTTGCTGTCCAGCCCCCCCCATCCCATTCCCATCCCATTCCCCCCTTAGATTCGCCATCCCAAAATTGCCGCCGTCCCAAAAAAATAATATTGACCGTCATCACAGCGTAAGGGCTGTATGAAAAAAATCCCCGCCCATTCCCATGAGAATGCCGCCATCCCTGCGTCTACCGTATGTACACGCCCCTCCCGTCCCCCGAAAGTAGAGTAAAGTAGATAAGAAAATAGAAATAGATTAAAAAGAGATGATGTGGTTTTGCGGATTAAGATGATTGTAGTAGAAGAGCCCGAACAATAGACATGTTTCGAAGAATGAAGAATGAAAAAATGTAGTGTGTGTGAATGATGAGGATGATGAGGGAGTTTTTTGACTTCCGAATGATGTGCAAATGTGTAAACTTCTTTTCTTGTCTTCTTTCATCACACGCAAATGTTGGAGGATGGGATGGGGGAAGGTATGAATAGCTGCTCACCACGCTGCATCACTTCATCACGAAATGGGTAAATGGGTAAAAGGGCAAGGGTAAAAAGAAAAAGGTAAAGGAAATCGTGAAAACAAGAATAGGTAGGTATAGCACAGGATCAGGTGAAAGACACCAGACAGACAGACAGACACAAGAGTCGCGCGACCCAATCCAGCGATTGAGCCCGCCAGCCCCACACAACAAAAGCCCTTACATAGTCGCATCATACGAGAGGAAGTCAGATCCGAGATCTGGGTCGATGAAAGTCTGATGGGGGAGGAGGGTACCAGTTGTCGCAGCACCAAAAGCAGCCGAATGGGCGTGTGGGTTGATGAAAGACAAGTCGCCGGCCGTCATCACCATCGACGCCTCGAAATCGCTCGACTGCTGGTTGCTACCCTGCGGCATCAGCATCGGGTGGTCGAAGTCGCCGTTGTGCGAGAAGCCCTGCCCGAAGGAGGTGGCAAGCCCGCCCATGTCCATGCCCTCGCTGGGGCTGACAAAGCTCGAGCTGCCGGAGGAGGAGTAGTCGAACATGGACGTGTCGGCGGGGTAGAGGAAGCTGTGGTCGAAGGACATTGGGTTTGAGGGCGCGGCGGCCATATTCGTCGCCGACTCGTCGAGGTCGGCTAGGACGTCATCTTCGCCCGACTCGTCTTCGTCATCTTGCTGCTGTACCGCGTCGGAGCTCTCATACACTTCCTTCATCCACCTCTTCAGCTCCTTCATCGGGGGCCAGTCCCCTCCCCCCTTCCCGCCCCTCTTCTCGCTCTTATCGTCCGCCTTCCCCGACTTATTGCGGCCGCGCGGCTTGGGCACGAAGTGTGCGCGACGCAGATGCGCAGCAGCGTTGTAGTAGGCGCCGTATTTCTTGGTCTGCTGCTTGCACGCCTTGCAGTTGGCGAGGGTGTTGACGGGGCGGAACTCGTCCTTGACCCCGTCGAGCGGCTCCATGCACACCCACTTCCTGACCATGCGCTTGTGCTGGCGGTCCTTGTGGCGGCCGAGCTCGTGCGCGCCGCGGAAGCCCTCGCGGTCCTTGCACAGTTCGCAGAAGAGGCGTTCGTGCTTGGGGCGCTGGTAGGGCGTTTTGGAGATGGGTGCTACGAGGCGGTCCTCCTGGCCGTCTTTCGACTTGATGCGGAGGAGTTGGGAGACGGTTTGGGATTCGTCGTCGTCGCTGCCGCCCTTTGGTGCTAGCTTGCGGTTCGTAGCGAGCTGGTTTTGCCTCTGTAGCTGTTGTCGAGACCGAGAGGCCGACGAGGATGATACGTTGCTGTCAGTCGATTCCGTCCTTTGCATACGTTCCACGTGAGTCGAAGTTGATGGCATCTTCTGAGGGGCGAATAGTGGGTATGGAGGGACTTGTTGGTCGTAGCCAGCACCGCCCGCACCAGCGAGCAGAAGGTTTTGCTCGCTCGATGATACTTGTTTCAAATCGGATGGCAGGTAGTACTGCGCCGAGTTACCATAAAATGCATCGTCGGTGGCGCTGAGATCAGAAAACACGGAATTATTCGAGTGAATATTTATCATCTGTAAGCTCTGAAGAGCTTCATTGCACGTGCTGCTCTGGCGGCTCATATCACTTACAAATGTGTTATCCGCTGTTAGTGTTGTGCTGCTCGGAGTGTTTGGGCCTGGATTACTGAATGTACTGCGCCTTGACGGTGATAATCGGGCCTGGGTCGCCGGGTGGAAGTTGTTTGGGGAGAAGTCCGTCGTCGTCACCGAGAGAAAGGGCGCCCGTCGCGAGAAGTAGTTGCTGGGGTGCTCGCCGATGTCCAGTTCCGGGACCTGTGGCAGCTCCGGCTGTACTTGGTATTGCTGGTAGTTGTATGGACCATCTTGAGATTGCCAGGCATCGATATCGGCTGAGCTCGGGTGTCCTCCCATTAGTTGTTGGCCGGGTGCTGTGCGTCCGCTGGTAGAGATGGACCTCGACATCGATGACATCGATGACGGCGGTGCTCCCATAGACTTGGTCCGGGCCATGGCCATAGGGCCGCCAGAATGTTGTGACACGCTCCTCGACATCCCTGAAGACCCCATATGGTTTCGTCCCTAGGTGATATTAGAACCCAAGACACGGGCAAACGTGAACCAGGAGCATTATCCTACCGGGAAAGCAGCTCGGCTTGTGTTTCCAGCCATGGATAGAGACCTCGAGATCTCATTCTGAGAACGTTGTCGGCGGTGTATCGACGGACGGCCGGTAGGCATGGTGGACAGGGACGACGCGGCCGGAAGCGGTTGGCATGCCTCCAGTTCAGCGGCGGTCCAAGCCTGCAATTCCAATAGCTCCCGTCTCCGTTGTTCCAGATCCTGTTGTTGTATTTCTTGTTGATGTTGCCCGGGTATGGGATTGCCAGTATACGTTGTCGACATCATGAAGCGTTTGTAGAAGACAAACTATGTGGGCCTGAAGATGATGAGAAGTGAATCTGCAGCCTCACAAAACGGTCAGTGAAGATCTTAATCAACGAAATATATTCATAGCAACTCACAAACGCGTATGATGTCTGAGGCGTCAAAAGATTGCCTTCCAAAAAGTGGTTCGCAAAGAATTAAAATGTCGAAGAAACGACGGGCGGTCAGAGGGGAGCGAAGTAATGTAAGGCGCGAGGGATAAAAAGCGTGTGAGGCTGTGTAAGATCGTGGGCAGGTCTGGGTATCAGGAAGACAGGGCGCGGCTCTCTGACTGAATCTCGAGCCTTTCCTTTCGGTGTGTGGTGTGGCTCCTAAGGGCCTTAATGCATGTTGGTGGGATCTAGGATCACATTCAGAGGGGTTTGCAGGGCCAGTGGGGTTGGATGGCAGCGATCCCCGACCCAACAGGGAGCATCAACCACCACACACCGGTTGGGCGAGAAAGAAAAGAACGGAGCCCGGGCTTCTTCTTCTGCTCCTCACACGCAAGGTGAGTGACCTTCAACGCCCATATCTCCAGGCAGCAAAAGGGAAGTTTCGCGTCGTGGCACCCCGGCCCCAGCCTACCGTCCCGTCGTCTCATCCACTGCTCATCCGCTACTCAGCTACTCATCCACTGTGGTGATGTTGTCCACGGAGAATTCGAGGGTGCGGGGGGGAGGGTTTGATAGTGCACATCACTGGCTAGCCCGCTGCAGGACTCGAAAGTCGGGCAGCAAATCAGACGTCACCGACGATTTGGAGATGTGTTGTGGTTGGCTTATGCACGGTTGTGCCAGTCCGCCTCACCATTCGATTTGCTCATAACTTTCGACACAACGACACCTATATTCCTTCCCTGAAAAGAGCCACGTTGGTCCCCTCTCCTTTAGCCAAGAAAGAAGGGAGCCCGATATCACTGAAGGGTTCGCTGGTGCTCAAATGCCTTGAGATGGTGGATGGGCTTGGGGAGCCTGACGACGCCCGGGTAGAGAGGGCCACGAGCTTCACGACGCCCGTTTGCTTCGTCACGCAATCTCCATTTTCATAATTCACAGGCAAGGCTATAATTCCTTCTGCCCATTATCGCCACGAACGACCGACCACCCAAGGCACCCAAGGCCCCCACCGACACGGACGTCCCACCGACACGAGGAAAGCGTTCTTCCATCCATGCACCGGTGAAGAGCCAAATTCATGACTAAGCGGGCAAGCAAGCACCCAGAAGTCCGGGCACAAACGATCCCGATCTCCAGCTTAGCTGAGGCGAGGTGTGATTCCTCACCGGCCGTGATTCCACAACCGCATTGCAGTTTGCCTGTCACACTGCCTGGCGCGGACCCTCATTGGCCCTTCCGAGGGCCGTGATGTCAAATCGAGAGACAGCTGTACCACCTCTCTCCCAATCCAGCCTCCTCGACCCTCGATCTCTTCCCCAGTCGAGCAACCGCCCGTCCCATTTCGTGCTCGCAGGCCACGCTGATGTGCACGTACGGGGAAGGCCCGCAGCGAAAAGAGGGGACCCATCCCATCCCATCGGCACCGTGCCCGCATCGGGAGACGTCCCGGATCTATTGGGTTCGGGCTCAGGACCATCTGTTGCTTGGCGGCAGCAGCAGCATGGCGGAGCACAGCTAGGCAAGGGAAATGAATGGCTGGCGTTGACAGGCGGTAACACAGAGACCGACACCTTGGTGTCTCTGTTTACTTCCCTCTACTACCGTGTTTGTACTCACTCTCTCTGCCGACCGGGGCCATCTTTGTTCTCCATATTTTTCCTCAATAGAACACCGAACCCGCACTCCGACGAACCAAATGGGTTCGTCCCGACAAGCCTCCTCCGGGAATGTGTGGGTCCGCGGCGCCGCGATGGGCGTGATCCTCTCCGCTCTACGCTCTGTGCTGGAATCCGGGATGAGCACACCACAGGCGCGGGATCTCACACTCTCTCAATCAAGCAAGGAGATGCAGGCGTCATGCTGCTGTCCCTCCCCATTGGGGACATCGATAGTGCTGCACACCCCGATTCGCAACACACGGTGATCTGATCTACACCACCAACCCCTAACGTCTTCTCCCGAAAGGAAAAAAAAACAACGCTTTGTCCAGCTGAGATCTCTTCATCCCCCCCCACTTCCCATGCTCTCTCTCTTCCCGAGTCGAGCCTTCGACCCCGAACTCTTTCGCGCGGTGTGGAGCCGGAACTCTGGGAACGCGGGTCCCTCTAACCAACCCTACTTGGCTTTCTGGCTTTCCAGGACCGGAGTTTGGTACTGGTACACACAGTTCTCCATAAGTTTTTCATATCCATAACGATACTACGTCCGGCATCCATTATATTGTTCCCCGTACCCATACCGATATCCATACCCTCCTCTCGGGAAGTTTACACACACGCCTCCCACGCCGTCCCTGCACGTTCCACCCCCCTAGCCCGCCCAGTCAGCGGAGCGGGTCCTATATTTCCCCCCGCCACAGTCCCTGAGTGGCTCCTTCCTACGGGCTTTGCTTTCCCATCTCTTGAATCCGGGATAAGTACCATCCCCTACAACCCAATATTACCGAGTACACAAGCACACAAACACACAATAGTCTATACGCCACTAAACAATACTAACCCTACTAACCCTACTAAACAGCTACTAGCAACTAAACTTCTGTACAGTGGTAGTAGTACGCCGGCTTAGTACTCTACTTCCCCCCCGACTAGTCCATATGACACGCCCTTCCCACGTCGTCCACGCCTCCTTGCCCGCCGCCGCCGGCACCCCTTCGACCCGCCGCCACTACTGGCCATGCCAAAACCCCACTCTCGGAGATCAGCCCGTCGTCTTACCCATTACGCACAGCCTTGCGAACCCACGATTGAGATGGATCCATCTCTTACCAAACAAAACCGCCATACTACCATGCTCCGTATAGTTTGTCTGCCCCTAGTATCGCTACTTAGGGCACGCCAAACACACACCCATACCCCAAACGATCTCCGATGATGATGATGGGCTTGCCTTGCATCAAATAGTGTCCCCTTTCGCACCTGATACCCCTGTCTAGGGCTCCTGTGCTATGATGCCTCCCCCAGCCCATCGCATCGCATCACATCGCCTGCGACCTGTCATGTCCATGTTCCCTCTGCGTGGGGGATTTGGACGATGCACCTGGGACCTGGGGAGAGAAACAAACTAAACCAGTCTCGCCGAATGGGAAGAACGCCCACCCACCACTGCTGTGAAGTCCCATCAATAGCACCGCTGCACCACGCTGCTAACCCCCCCGCACCGCATCACTCCCCTCCCCTCACACCCCTCATCCCATCACATCGCGCATCCCAATCGCGCAGGGTAGCTCATTGAATAGTAATCCCCCTCCTGCCGTGCCACCACCACTGCCATCACACATACCACAACCGTTGCGCGCACGTCCCCCGATCACCCTCTCTGCACCATGATCATCGCAACGCCTCCCGTCCCCAGCACCCCTGCCCACCAGCGGAAAAGTATTTGGAATGCAGACGATCCCCCTTGGGCGCACAGATCCCCCCATCCCTTGCCCTTGTCCTTGCAAGAAAAAGACGAGCGCGGATGTGGGAATAGCGAGGCCAAGCCGGGGATGACCACCACTTGGACGCTAGAGGTATTGTACTGTACAAACTGGTTAGCGCGTAGCGTGGTGATGGTGGTGCTGGGGTGGTGGTAGTGTGATGGCTTCTTCCGGTCGCGTAGGGTTTGTGGTAGGCGCGGATCAGGGTTGGGATGGTGGTGGAGGTTCCGAGATACCGCGGCTGGGGAGGGATGCCGTGCGTGGTGTAGGAGCCACGGGGCCGATGGGGGGTTAACTGGTGCGCAGGCAAGGTCGGCGTGCTGTGTTCAGGGTGCTGTAGCAAACATTCACACCTCTTCCCTTACCAAACTCTAAAAAATCCCTATTATCCCTTTCCCTCACTCACCCCTTAGCTCGTTTTACTTGAGTTTCCCAGCTAATGGGGAAGTTCACATGTTAACCCCCTCCTCCTCCTTGGAGTAGATCAATCTCCAGGAAAGTGTGCTCCGCACCGCCGTTTATATGGAGAAAAAAACCACCACCATCATCATCATCATCGATCGTTCGCTGCTACGGCGGCAGAGTTTGTATGTAATAGTCCCCCAGTTCCAGGGAACACTTCCCCTCCCCTCCGACCCGCCATACCCACCCCACCGCTCCGGCAAACACCACGCTGTCGGGGATCTACCACATCCCCGACAGCGTGGTTTACTAGATCCCCGACAACTGGGAGGGGTGTTTTTCCATCATCGAAAATTCCCACTTTTTGTTTTGCCGGCCGGAAAGTAGTTGTACTATACTATACTGTACTATACTGTACAGTACGGCTTAGCTTAGCTTACTTAGTCTGTTCGCCGCGCACGCGACGATGGCACGGAGATGGGGGGACAGCCAGACAGACGGACGGCACGGAGACTAGTTGCTAACAGAACCTCGTGGCCGGGGAGAGGGCGGGCTGGAGCCGGACTGGAACAGAACCGGAGGTGTGGGATGGAGTGGGATGGATGGGGAGGGGGGATGACGATGACGAGTATTGCGGCGGGATGGTGGGATGGTTGAGATGGAGTGAACTGTATCGTTCGAAGCACGGCATGGTTCTAGCCCGGTGGCAGGTGAAGGCGCGTATACCGGACTCCCACGGGCTGCCGCGGACTATTACCGGCGTCGCACCAGCACCATCTCCGCTGCCGCTGCTGTCTTTAGAGGCGTGAAGATATCCTTCTCCCACTTCCCCCCCCCTCCCCCCCCCGTCCCCTTCCCCCCCCGCATCGAACTCTATGACCCCCCCACCCCCCCCAAGCGCCTCGGCACCGCACCGCATCACACGAGATCGGGATCGGATGAGCGCCGCCCCCGCCGTTGTCGTTGTCGTCGCACGGTTGACGGGGATACACGCGCACGCGGGGAGGGAGGTGAGAGGTTGATGCGATGCGGTGTCACATGCGGTGCGGATAGGGAACGGATGAGAAGGGAGGGAGGGTGTTTCCCGAGGTTCGGGGGGAGGGGGGGATAAGACATTGTTGAAAGTGTTGGAGGTGTCGAAGCGGTATTGGAGGGGGGGTGAAGGGTATGAATTCTCCGGAATGTAAGTGATGTTTCGTGTTACTACAACAATAAGATTGACGTCTCGAGGACACGACCACCATCAGCGGCGGCGGTAGTGGTTGTCGCCGCACCGCCGTCATCCCGCCACGTGAGAAAAACACCACCGACCACCGTTCCTGAATCCCCCAATTACCCATCCAATAACAAAAGAGTTGGCAAGTTTGGGAAGGGGTGGGTGGTATCCAGCTTAGTCCCGAGATATAAGCTCACGTACCAGCATGCCTGCGGCGATCTTACAGGAGAGGTATATGGGATGGGATGGGGGTATAATAGAGCGTCTCATGCTAACATCCAGCCTTCATCTCGTGCTAACTTCGACCACCGCCGAGGGATGTTCTGTTATCACAAGCAGGCACGAAGACCTGCGTTCCTCGTGCGTGCGTCGAGGTCTGTCCCTCCTTCCCTCAGAAACCCAGCGGCTAGGCCCCTTGCGTCAGACGTACGTACGGGCAAAGAGGAGAGAGACAGATCCATCCCTTGCTTAACAGGGAGGTCGTACGGGTAGTCTGTTAGGCAAGGGATGCCTCGACCATCTCCGATCATTGAAAGCCGAGGATGTTCGCGCGCCTGGAGGAAGTAAAGTAAAGTAAAGTAAGGGTTTGTGAGTGAAGCTGGTGTAGGTGTAACGTCGGTCTGGTTTGGTTACCAATGTTGGACGGGGAGATGATGCGGGGTGCCGTTTTGTGGGAGGTGAGAGGGGAGGTGTTGTACTGTTTGTACAATACCGCACTACGCACCTCTCTGGCCAGGGAATCCTGTACTGATTGTCACTCTACTCGAGGTCATTCTCCTGTACTCGAGGTCGTTCTCCTGTACTCGAGGTCGTTCTCCTGTGGTCGTCTGCCCTGCCTGCCCAGCGCTCAACCTCGTGACACGCCCGCCACTGAGCAGCGGCAACGGAGGAGAGTGAGACACAGATCGGAGTCGGACTCAACATGGCCACGCAGCACCAAGACGGATAAGCCACCACCACCACGCACCACCACCACGCAACGCAAAAGCAGACGCCGATAAATACCAGTACAATACCCAATACCAAGAGCCAAGGACGGCGTGCGTGCGTGTGTGTGCTCTCCTCGGGGATCACCTCGTCGCGCGTGTCTTTCACACCTGTAGCCGCAGTGTAGGAGTCCACGGTCCACGGTCCACAGTAGTAAGCCCACAGCCCGCCAGCCCGCAAGCCACACTCCACAGGCCACGGAGGTATGTACTGTACCTGGACCAGCCTACCTTATTCCAACCATGCTCCGAACGCCCACCTCCACACCCACCTCCACCACCTCCACCCTCCACTCACACGCCCACCCACCACCGCTAGCCGCACGCCGAACGTCTTGTCAGCAACAACGTGGCCTTGTCTTGCGCCCACACACACGGGATCCTAGCATAACAATGTCCAGGTACCTGCCATGCGCCACGCCATGCCCTCCATCCACACAGCACACTACACGCGCCATACTAGAGTATACTATCCTAGAGTGGTAGTGTGCCCCTAGCAGCAGCAAATACCGGGTCACATACCCTTCCTGGGATCTCCGTCCTAGCTCTGGCGCTGCTAGCCTATAGTCGATAAGGTATCTGAGACCCCTTGGTCCACTACCCGAGTCCTTGTGGACCAATTAGGGGGGGTGGATAGCGGGAGTTAGTTAGTTAGGATAGGTAGGAGGAGGAGACACGGGTTTTAAGCACGCACCCACCTAGGACTATCACGTACGTCCTAGGGAGTGTATGTAGGTAGATGGCATGGCACTTACTCCTCCTAGTCTAGCGCCCCTGGTTTGGTCTGTCTGTCCAGCTTAGTTGGGTTCATACTCTCCATCCATCTGTACTGCTTAGGTCTAGCGTAGGACTGAGATCACCTGGATCAGGGCATATGCCCATGCTCATCCATCCATCTATGTCGTTGCCCAGGAATTCACGCGGCCCCACTGGGAAGTTTTGAGAGGGAGGAAGAACCCTGGCCACCGCGCCGAAACAGATGCACTGGTAGGAATTAACTCGTGTGTGAACAGCGTGGACAGTACGGATAGGACTAGAGGAGGGATGTACAGACGACTTGAGGTGTAGTTGAGGTGTAGTTGAGCTGTAGTGAGAGGCACGGAGAGGACTCGAGTAGGGAGGACTTGGCCGTTTGTATTGTGCTGTATGTACTGCTGGATTGGATCGCACGTACTACTGGATTGGATGGATTGGATGGATTGGATGGATTGGGGGATTTTCTTTCCACTTCTTCTACTCTGAGCTGCGTGGTGGGAGGGAGTGAGCCCTGATGGGGTAAGTACTCTCCCCACATACCTTCTTTCCGATATGATATACACCTACATACATACACCACCCCACTAGATTGGATTGTGCAACGTTGAGTACGGGAGGGTATAGGGATCTAGGAATCTGGTCTGCTTGGGTTAGTAATCTAAGCTGGGGTGTTTGACTCTGCTACTACTGTATCTACTGCTATACTCACTCTGCTCTACTACTACTGTACTCTGCTCTGCTCTGCTATGGTCTAATCTGCTCTACAACAGCATAATCTCTACTACAGTATAATACAATCAATTTACTACGTACATACAGTACTACTACTATACTTCCCACTTCCCTCTTCACCCCCACGCATATCACAATCTTGCCCATCACCTATCACCCATCAACCGTCATCACCACTACCACCACCACTACTACCACCACCACCACCACTACTACCCACCACCGTCACCAACCACCAACCACCAACCACCACCCCTACCCCCTCCCCTACGCCTCCATTTTTCTCGAACGCCATCCCGATCTCTACCCATCCATCTCTCTACCCCTGTCCCTTCCTCTAAACCAAACACACCTCCTTCCCCACCCCCCTTCCAAACTACACCCACACCCCCCTTCCCTCCCTCCCTCCCCCCCACCCCGGTCACCTGGGCGTTCTCTCTCCTACTACTACTACTCAACCGTACTCCGACCGCAAGACAAGGTATAGACAGTTGTAGTTAGTAGTTAGTAGTTAGTAGTGTAGTAGTAAATAAGTACGTACTCTATTAGTGGAAGTTAGTAAAACTATGTACAGTACAACCACACTCCCTTGTCTAGTCGCAACTCGCTCCATACCGAACAATGTACCACTACATCCACTACTAACTAACTACCACCAACACTACTACAAAACTACTACTAACTACTACTAACTACTACTAACTACTAACTCCCTCCACTTCAACAACCCACCCTAAACTCTGTCACTCTACCTATCACACTATACACTACACCCACCACTCACTCTCCTCCTTCCTGCCTTGTCTATTTCGTCCGTGTCCTCCTCCTCCTACCCTTCATTCTTTACAACCTCGTGGTTCCTGTTCCTCACTTACTACTTACAACCTTTATACTATACTATCCTTCCTTCTTCCTTCATCCTCCTCATCTTTCGGCCCTTCTACTCGGAAAAAAAAAGTCCCTCAATCTGTCACTTCACCAAAACTTAAAAAACCCCAATCTTCGCCAACTCAAAAATCCGTTCCTGCCCAGTCAACTCACCAGTCACGCCCAGTCACTACAATTGACTTCGCTACAAAGCCCTGGGTTCCACGTTTTTTGCGCCGCCGCGCCGCGCCTTAGCTTGGCTTACCACCACCCAACTACCACCCCCAACCGTCAAATTGCTGTGAATCCCCCCTCTCCAGCAATCCCCGACGAAATCGTCGCCTCTTTTGTGTGCTCGACTCTCATTTTCTTCTCTTTGAACACCATGACCACCGATATCCCACCACCATCTCTGCAACCGACGCAGGCTGCCACAATCGTCGACGTCCTGAACCCCTCCAAGGAACAGCGAGACTCGGCCTATTACTCCGGCGCCAGTACTAATGGCGACGGCAGCAAACGTGAGGATAACCCCCGAGCCCAGCCCGCCCGCTCCTTCTACGGCCCGATTTCACTCTCAACAGATTCTAATCAATTCTGCACAGATAATTCAATAGCAGCGCCCCAGAACACAGGCTCTATTACCCCGTCGCCCTCGACCGGCTATCAATCCTCCACCGCCGACATGACACCGTCGCCTATTGCGACAGGCCATGCCCAAGCCTCCCAACCTCTGGCCTCCCCCGTCTCGGGAGGCATGTCCATCACCTCAATGGTGACCTCCCCGACAACACCTTCCAGCATGGACGAGAGCATGCTCGCAAAGCTCAACCCGGCCTACAACGCGCCGGGCCAGAGAGCATCAACGACATCGCTAGCCGAGTCGAGGCGCGAGAGCGTGGACGGGCGCATAAACAGCGGCTTCGAGGGCATGCGGCTCCAGGGCAACTCCCCCTACGCGAGCCAGAACCAATCCACCACCTCCATACAGAGCAGCCTGCAGCAGCAACGGAATCCGGGGTTGAGCGTGTCTAGCGCCGACAGGCTGTCTGCGCCGAGGTTCCCCAATACGTACCAGCCCAACTCGCAACGCTACGCGGTGCGTACAGCCCCTACTATTACTGGCCCCGCTGCCAGTGCTGTCGCCAATGCGGCCGAGCCCACAAAGGGCCAGCCGTGGGCGTTCCCTGACGACACGGACCGCCGCGTCTCCATGAACCCCTCGGAGCTCGATAGCCATGCGACGTCGTACCTCGAGTCCCGTCGCAGCAGCATCGCGGATTCCATGGCCAGCAGCCAGTACACCACCGAGTCCCGCCTGCCGCACGGCCAACGGCGTCTGGAGGAAGGGTACCCCCAAACGGAGTTCCCGCAGATGTCGCGCGGCTCGTCCGAGTTCCACGGTGCCGCGCATCATCACCACTCGCTGCAACATCGCCAAGTCGGCGATATCCGCGATGAGGAGGGCGGGTCGCCGGGGAGCACGCAACCTTATAGCCGTACGCCTGAGCTGCGCAAGAGTCACAAGCTGGCGGAGCGTAAGCGTAGGAACGAAATGAAGGAGCTGTACGATGAGCTACGGGAGATGCTACCGTCGGAGCGCGGTAACAAGACAAGTAAATGGGAGATCTTGAGCAAATGTAAGCCTACCACCCTAGACGCGATGTGAAATATCACTAACAGACAACCCAGCTATCGCACAGCACAAGGCACAGGAGGACAGGTACCACAACCTAGAACAACACTACCGCCAAATGCAGACGGACAGCGCGCGCAAAGACGCAGAGATGCAGCGAAGCCGAGACGAGACGGCCGAGCTCCGCGCCGAGCTCCGCACCCTCCGCCACGAATTCTCATTAATCAGGGGCGACATGGTGCAGCCCCACGCCGTCCCGGTGAGCCAAGCGCCACCGCCCGTAGACAACTACACCAACGACCCCTACCGCGCGCACGCCCGCCAGGAAGCCCGGCCTGAAGTCGGCCTGCCCCCGCTAAGGAGTCTGAATACGCCTATCCCCGCGCCCTTCCCGCAGCAGCAGCAGCCGGCAGACTCGATGACGGGGGTGCAATACCATCAGGAGCGGCCTGCGACGAACGGATACGCGTCTGCTTACCAGCCACGGGTTTGATCCTATCTACGCTTATATCATGACTGCATATCTTAGCCATCTATTTGTTTTAATACCGGCGCGGATGGATAGTGGACAATGAATGGCCTTGGTCCACGGGCGGATCACACCTCGCCAAACGTAGCGAACGACTGCGGCTACCGCAGCGGATGCGCTGTGTCGATCTCGAACCCGACTCGACTAGAATCTACCACCAGCATAGTGTTACTGGGTCATCTTATACCCCACCGCTCGGGAGTATCTTTCTGTCGCTATATGGCTATAGGGACTACTATCTCCCTGGCTACCTCTTGTTCTAATCCATTGTATTTTTGGGCTGGGGGTTTTGTGTTTTTTTTATTATTAAATCGGCACATGCGCTTGCCAAAAGTAGCTCATTTGTTTATCCATCGGTGTATTACGGCCTTGTTTTGTTTTTGGTTAGGGGGTGGGGAACGGGGGATGGGAAAAGAGGATGGAATGGGAAGGGGTGGGGTGGTGGGAGAAGACATGTAATTGTTATACCCTCGCGTTTGTTTTTTGTTTGACGGCTGCTGCGGTTTTTTGAGAGATGGGGAGAGAGGGAGGGAGGGACGGGGGAAGAATCTCGCTTTGGATGGGGTGGCCCATGGTTGGCTGGGAATACCAGCCTGGGAGACCGAATGAGGGTGTCTTGGGGACAGTGTCGTTTACCTCCTAGATGACCTTGGATGGTGTTGGGATTGAAGTAATGGGAATATGTGCGATGACTGGGGAGTGGGAGGTGGAGGTGGAAGTGGAAGTGGAAGTGTAGAAGATAGGGATACTCTTTGAATGGAAGTATCTAAATCAATCTTGGAATGAAATGATCAAGCTATGCTTAATTGTGGTCAGAAGCGGCGTGCATCTACGAGATCGCTCGTTCTATACAAGTGCCAGCTTACTACTACCCTTCACTAAAAACCTATAGCATTCTTGTATATATAAGTATTCTATACAGCAACTCAATAGAATCAATCTTAAAAGAAGGGACTCCTCTATCAGATGCCTATTAATAGCTTCCTGAGTTGCGCGTTAAAAGGCCTGGAAACAGGAATGACGCCCCCGGAAGAAGAGGGTAAAGAGCTCTTCGTCGAGCTGGCAACCCACAGAAGCTGGTGGCTCGGGTTCTGAGCCTAGCAAAGTAGAGCCGGAGTTCGAACTAGAGCCTTGGTTTGAGCCAGGCTTTGTTTGAGCTCGATCCTAGGAGCCAGCTGGCGCGACAGCTCCAGTATGAGCTCGAGTAGAGATGGGGAGTGGGAGGGCGAGTTGAGAGTAAAAGTGATAATCTTCCATATAGGAATTCATTTATGTACCTTTGTATACGATTTACTATGTAGAGGTACTTGTAATATTTGGTGGTTCGCGCAAATCTCGCAGACGCACCACTCCGCTTCCGACCACGATTTAGTAGCAAATAACGTTTTCAGCTAAACCCAGACTCCTTTCTCTTGATACGTAACTTGCCCAGTGAACGGTCCTGTAGGTATTGAGTGAGTTGGGAGAGAGTCATGGAGGGACAGCTTGAGGTTATGTGGTCACGTGACTATCCCTTTCCATGCTGTCCCGGAGCGCGATATAATCCGCTAGCTCAAGCAATTTCTCAAGATAGCCTAGCGCAAGGCCCGTCCGAAACGAAAAGTTATCCTTCCCCCGAACGAGACCATAATTTTCAAAACCTTCATCCATCCCTCATTCTACCACCAACAAAACCATCTATCTTCCCGAATCCACAAACAAGTGCATTCTCTAATCCCATTTCATCATGTAAGTCCCTCCCGCCGCCGGCGAGCTCCCCATTCACTTCTCCTGTCCACTGGGTGGCAATCGGTCCATTCCATTCCGTTGCTTCAATTCGAGGAGGAACATGGCAAACACCGAACGAACTTGGACTAACACAACCTCAAGGCATTTCATCAAAAGAGCCGCCGCCCGCGCCATCGCCGCCCCAGCGCGCTCAATCCTCCTCTCCGCCCCCCGCTCCTCCACCACCCCCCTCGCAGCCCGCCAATCCGTCCTCTCAGCCTTCAAGCGCTACAACAGCTCCATCCCCTCCAGCACCGAGCCCATCGCCACCGATGCAGCGGAACAATCGAGCGTGAGCTCTGCGGTCGCTGCTGCGGAGGCTGAGTCCAGCACTTCGGCCCCCTCGTCTGGCTTCTCGGCCTCCTCGGGCTTCGGCATGGACAGCACGGACGGGACGAGGCCGAACAGCAGGCCGCCGATGGATCTGCAGCCGTCGAGCTCGGTGTACATCGGGAACTTGTTGTTCGAGGCGACGCCGCAGGATTTGGAGAGGGAGTTTGGGGTGTTTGGGGAGATTGTGTCGAGTAAGGTTGCGCAGGATGCGAGGGGGTTGAGTAAGGGGTACGTGATCTTCCTTTCCATCCAAGCATCCCTACAGGGCAAAAATCTTGTAGGGGGATGATAAGGGGAACAAGTAATCTAACGCAACAGCAGATTCGGCTACATCGAATTCAAAGACATCGAATCCGCCCGCAACGCCATCGAGCAACGCAACCAAACCATCTTCGAAGGCCGCCGCCTCGTCGTAAACTACATGGCCAAGTCCTCGCGCTCCACCGCCTCCAAGCCCAAGAACCCCCCCTCCAAGACCCTCTTCATCGGCAACCTCGCCTTCGAGATGACCGACGCCGACCTGAACCGCCTCTTCCGCGACATCGCCAACGTGATCGATGTCCGTGTTGCGATTGATCGCCGCACGGGCCAGCCGAGAGGATTCGCGCATGCGGATTTTACGGATGTGGAGTCTGCGGTTAAGGCGGCGGAGGTGTTGGAGGGGAAGGAGGTGTATGAGAGGGCGCTGAGGGTGGATTATTCGCTTGGGGGGTCCTCCAGGGGCGCGGGACAGGGGGGAAGGGATGGGGGACGCGGACGGGGGGATAGGGCGCCGAGGGAGAGGGAGGAGAGGGGGGCTAGCTTTTAAGGGGCTGGGCTGAGCTGAGTGTGATTTGTACAATAGGGAGGGGGGGGGTATTGTATGATTGTGCCACGGGAGTGGTGTTGTACGATATATATACAAGGAGGGACTGATGAGAAAAATGGGACAGGGGCAGGGAAGGGGTGTCGTCGCATTCGCGTGTAAAGGTATCCGAAGGGGGAGGCGTTCCATTTGTTCGATATGTAATTTTGTTTGTTCCGATATAGAAAGACTCATTTGAGTTGTAAACGATTTTTTTGTTTAGAACAAAAGCCCATTCCGCTTCAACTTCATCTGCTCACTTTCAACTGATCACTGTTCAACTTGCTGTGATATTAACATTGGACTACCTCCAGACATTCCATCATAACCACCCTCCACCCAACCAACCCCTCTCTACACTTATCTACACCCCCCTCCCTCCCTCCCTAATAATACCCCCCACCCCCCGGAAACGCACCAACAACAACCCTATCCCCCTCCGCCCCCTCCTCCTCAGAATCACTACTCTCCCCCCCCCCTCCCCCTCCCCCGGCACCCCCCTCATCCCCCTCAACTCCTCCCCCCCCAACCTCACCATCTCCCACTCACCAACACTATAAATCTCCCTCCCGCTCGGCATCCCCCCCCCCACCACCTCCGTCGCCGACGGTATGCGCTGCGTATTCACCGTATCATTCTCCCTCACCCACTTCTTCTCCAGCGCGGCCAGGACGCGCGCTTCCTCTGCGACACCGGCGTCCGCGCCCCAGTCCCCTGATTTCTCAACACGTTTGTCTTCACGCTTTTCGGAGAGGGAGGTCTTGAACCTGCTGAAGCCCAAACCTGTGCGTTTCTTGTCGGCATCGGAGGAGGAGGAGCCGCTGAGCGGGGACGAAACCCCCAGCTCCGCCATCCCCGCCCGCAGCCACGCAATCGCTTCCCCCGTCTTGCCATCGAGATCGCGGTCCACGCCCAGGAAGCGACACGCCTTCGCCCTCCCCACGCGGCGGAGGTCGTCCACGTAGCGGAGGAGATCTGCATCTACCTTCCCCGCCCCTACGCGCCCCAGCAGCTTCCCCTCCGTCGCCTCGTTCCCAGCGAGTAAGCTACTAGCTGTCGCAGCGTGCGCCGCGCCCGCGAGACAGAGGCGCGCGAAGAGGTGCGCGCGCACTTTCGGGATAGGCGGGGCGCGAATCATCCACTCCTTGTCGTTCTCGTTGCGCTGTTGCGCTAGGGCGGGGGGGTAGGGGTCATCCTTCAGCACCGCAAGCAGTGTTGCCTCCGCATGCGCGAGCTCAGAGAGGGCGCGCAGGGTAGACGGTGCGATGTCCAGCGCGGGTGGTGTGAGGGGGGAAGTTGTGCGCAGCGCATCGGCGCGGTGGGCGAGGTGGAGGTGGATCTGCGCGGATTGGAGGAGGTGTTTTGTTGCTTTTGTGATGAGTGCTGTGCGCTGCTGCGGGGACGGGGATGCGGCGGCGGTGGTGTAGAGCGGGTGCAGCGCGGAGCGGGCGAGGAGGGTGTGTGTGTAGGAGAGGGTGGCGAGGGTGAAGAAGATTTCGTATTCGAGGGAGGTGAGGGGGAGGCGCCGCGAGCCTGGGATAGAGGAGGAGGAGGTGAGGGTCGGGCGCCAGGAGAAGGAGGGGGTGGATGTTAGGAGGACGTCGATGCCAAGGGGGGAGGATGGGGTGAGGCCGGCGTCGAGGGCGAGGAGGGGGGGGTAGTAGGCTTCGAGGGCGGAGAGGAGGTGAGGGAGGTGGGAGGCGCGGAGGGGGGGGGGGAGGCGCTTGAATGTTTTTAGGGAGGTGCGGAGGGAGGCGCGGAGGGTGGAGGTGCGGGTTGGGAGGGAGGGGTGGGTGGGGGAGTCGAAGTGGGAGGGGAGGGAGAGGGGGGAGGTGGTGGGGAGGGTGAAGGGGAAGGGCATTTTGGTTGTGTGGTGTGGTGGTGGTGGTGGTGGTGGTCGTGTGGTCGATGGGTTGGTTGTTGATATCACCGCATGGCGGGGTAATGAGGTTCTGGAGGTGTGGCGATGGAGCTTGGGAAGCTTGTGGAGTGTGTCGGTGTGTTATATACACGGTATGTAGCCCTTTGTCTGGTGTATAGGTTGAGGATTTTGGATGAAGAAACCGAATGGGAAAGATAGTTGTGTATGAGTTGACTGGGACGAGGCATTGGACGAGGCTGAGGAGTTGTCGTCTTGGGTTTCGTAGCTTGGCCCTTCCGTCATGCCCTTGGCGTTTCGAGCTTCTAACCGCGAATTGAAACTTCCCATCGGCCACTCATACTTATTACAACTGAGACATTTATACCCGTAGCTTCATTATGGGAAATACACAAAATATAAAGCATACAAGTTCGTAGTTATGGCAATTTGATATTCTCGTCAGCCTCATTGTAAACCTACGTCAATATAGCCTGTGCTCTATGACCCTCAAAACTACGTCACAGGTCGCCCAAAGATATTATTTTCTCAGCCACCCATAGCAATGCATCCCAACCTACCCCATACCAATCCCTTAGCTACTGCCTCCTTTCAAAGCTCCCCCAAGCGCAAATCCGGCGCACAACTCTAATTTGCCCTTCAATTCTCACCCCTCACCTCTCACACCCCACCATGACAGCCCCCCAACAAACCACATACCTCAACGCCATCCACGGCACCTCCACGACCCTCGGCCCCTCGACCAACACCAACCAACCCGGCACGAGCGAAGGCACCGTCGGCTCCACCACCGCCGCAGGCCACGGCGCCCACCCCCACGACCACGCCAACGCCAGCGATCTCGTCTTCCAGCCGCGCCGGGTCGGACCACCGCCCGAGGAGCTCGAGGGGGACAAGATGGCGGATCCGGGGGAGGGGAAGGTGATGACTGAGCAGCTGGAGAAGAAGCGCGCGGGGTGGGGAGGGGAGTACTCGTTGACGGAGGGGCTGGAGAGGAAGAAGAGGGAGCAGGCGGGGATGAGGGAGAGGTTGGAGGAGGAGAGGAGGAGGGGGAGGGATGTTGATGGTGGGGGCCGGTTGAGGGCGGCGGATGATGATACTAGCGCGGTGTAGGATTCTCACAGGGCCAGGAATTGGAGAGGTTTTTCGTGTTGATGAAATTGTGCTGATGTTTTTCAAATCCGGGTTCTCCGTGACGCCTTCGCTATGCAGATTTGAGTGTGTTCCTTCCGTCCCGAGTAACCTAAGTAAAAACCATTCCTTCCATGTCCTGATCGCCCACCGAGCTGAGTTCCGACGACTGCCTCCGCGACGTGTCGACAGAGTTGTCAGTTTGTTTCGTCGCGTTCTTATGCAGTATATCCGCCCACTCCTTCAGACTCGTAATATCCCCCCCCTCAACCGGAATCGCCCTCGGTTCCGCCTCATTTCCGATAATCGTGCCGATATACCTGCTCTCCTCATCCGCCTTATCATGTTTCTTCTTTAACGCTACAACACAGTCAGTCTCCCCCTCACTCGCGCGCCAGAATCGCAGAGAACAAAAAACCTACTCGTCAAGTAATCATCCTTCCCCTCATCCCCCCCCTCCAGCGCCACCCTCCTAATCTCCTTATTCGCCGCCCCCCTCGCCCACTCAATAAACAGATCCACGCCCCTCGTATCCTCCTCGTCATCAAACACCTGATCCTCCCACACCTTCTCCGGCACAATCGCCGCGCAATCCTGCATCGCGAGCCTCACATCCGCAATCGAAATCCCCAGCTCCGTCGGGTCGGCCGCGGCGTGGTTCGCCGTCGATGTGGCGAGCAGGAGCATGTAGCGCCCCGCGATGTCGGTGAGCGCGTCGAGCACGGAGGGCTTGGTGGAGTGGTAGCCTGCGGCGCGCAGGATGTGGAGGACGCAGGGGCGGAGGAGCGCGTGGTGGATTGCGTGGGACGACATGGGGCGGTGGTTGGACGGACCGGGTTGGCGGTGCTCACGGTTGAGGCGGTGGTGTCGTTCGCATGGCGTCGAAACGAGGGAGTTGCTGGTGAGTTCGCTGCGGGGAGTGTGAAGCTTGGGTGAGGGTTGTTTGATGGGGGGCTCAAAGTGAGTTTATCGGAGGCTGTTGCGGGTTGCGGAATAACGATTAGCCGGCAGCTGTGCTTGATGGGTGGTGGGGTGTAGCTCATCGGTAGTTCAGGAGAGCTCCTTCCTACTTCACTCAATAACTGATTGAGGCAACTGGTTAAGCTTTCTTTTGTTTGAGTACTGTGCTAAGATATCTGATAATGGTTTCAGTTATATTTGAATTATCTTGGCCAACCCAGAATAAGCTGTATTCGCAATAGATACTTATCTCCCATGATGGTACTTGGTGTCTAAGAACCCCTAGGACAACGCAGATTTGAATAGTGAATGGGCATCTGGTTGCAATACAATACATGCATTTGTTTCCCCAAATTGGTATACTTTGTATCGAAACACTTCGTTATTTGATTTCAAATACTGTATTGTTTGTACTGACATGAAATACCAGGACCAAGCTAGAAAGTCACCCCTATCAGATAGACACTTCTCCTATCTCATGAATGCATAACCATGATTATACTCGGATATATGGTTAGAAGAGAATGCATTTATCCCGACGGCCAAGAGAATCCAAAATAACTTATCCAGAGGTCGGACTCGTACTTATATCGTACCACTTTCTGCGGAGGTGCCGTTATGCACAGATGCTCAAAATCCACTCACATGCACCACCATCCCACCACGGCGACCCCTTTCGATATTGCTACGGCATAACCGAATTAACCAACACGCACTTTCAATCGGAGCAGATCCATTTCCCACGTGGAAAGGCACTCGCAAAGCCGGTGCGTCGGGTCCCAATCATCCCAAGCATCACAGACCTCATCTCTCCTTGCACCCAAGAGGGCAAGGTGTTGAAAATAATCCTAGTATTTTTTCCTCTCTCCAAGACTTTGTCGGAAATTGTTAATCCTACTATGGTCTACATAGGTACACAGGTTCCGGGGGCCACGGACAACCGAGGGCCCCGAAAGACCTTGCAAGCGCATCTTGTCAGCGTTGGCGAGAAGCCAAAAAAGCTGATCGCCCCGCCCGGGCTGTTCCGCTTACGGTTCTCCCCACGGAAATGGGAGTGTGGGTGGTGGAGGGAGGTGGGAGGTGGGGACAGGGAGGTGAGGAGGGGAAAGGAGAAGACCAGATGGAGAAGGGGATGAGACATTACGCGGTGAAGAGATGAGGAAAGAGTGCGAGAGGATGGAGTGATCCGATGATCGCTTTACATTGTATGTACGTACAGTGCATAAACTGACTATGAGGGTCGAGTACAGAGTACAGTTTCGGACTGATATTGGCATCCGTCACTTTTCATCATATGACGAACGGCCACCAATATCAACAAGGTCTGTCGCAAGGCCTGGATCCCTTACCGATCCCACAACTCCCACAAGATGGCATACATCCACCATACATGTTTGATCATGATTGTGTCACGCGACAAGGCAACAAAGCAGGATCACTAAAGGTGGTAGTACTTTACTCCATTGTGCAGTACTTCTCCACGGCCGCGGCGCATCGGTGGCATCGCTGGTTGACTTGGCTTGACTCACGGGGTTCGCGCACATTCTGAGCAGGAGGCGTTTAGCACAGCCCCTTCCAAAAACAATGGAAAAGGTGGAGGAAGGGTGGACGACGGGTGGAGTTGCCAAGGAGATATTTATGATTTCCTCCATACAGCATCCATACAGCATTCACAGAGCAAGTCTTGTCGAGCATGGGAGGCGTGGATAGTGGGTGATGGTAAGGAATAGTGGGTGATAGTCGCGGCAGGGACCCGCTTGGGCTCTATCTCATAAATGGGTCGATCATTTGTAAGTTTACTCCTCGTCGTAATGTGATCGACTCTACTCTAGATTACTGTGTAAAGTAGCTCTACTCTAGACTCCTCCATGTACTACGTATTTCTCACATGTATCCCCCATATACGAAGTACTACATACACACTTTTGTGCACAAACCTATAGCCGCCGCCTCTCCTCTCCTCTCTTCTACTACCTATAATACACCCGTCTGCACCTTCTTTCCCCCCTCTCAGCTTCACTCCTAGAACATAGAAAGTAAACCAAAAACCTATATCACATCACATCACATCACCATACCATCACTCCATTACATTCATCGTTGCTTAAAAAGGAGAGTCTGCCTATAGTGAATAACTGTTGTTGCAAAACTCTTGACTTTCTAGCCTTTGAACTGTGTGTGCTCGTGACCTTCGGACATTCTTGCCATAGCCCCAAACCGATTTACCGTGGCAATTCCACAACGGGAAACCTAGCATCATCATACTACCAGCATCCGCGTCGACCCCTCACTCTTCAATCCTCAAATGTTCGTATAATCCGCCCCCAACCCCTCCTTTCCTCCATCCTACAAAACTATCAAATAGAATACAATATTAACATATTATGATTCCCAGGGGCCGAAGAGATTACGACTCGTTCCAGGTATCGCAGCGCTCCAACGCTCTCGCCTTCGGGCCACGCCATGTCTTCTCAGCCTCGTCGCCCTACCGAGCCCCGTCCGTAAACGTCAAGTTCCGCGCCCATGCCTCGGTTCTCGCACAGGTCGATGGCAACGGGCCAGCGCGGCCGAGAGGCCTCGTCAGCCCGCCCATGGGCGGCATAGGCGTTGATGCAGTGCTCGGAAAGAGACAGAACATCAGATCCCTCATACCCCCGGAGATGGCCATGTCAGCCCGCCGTGCGCGGGTAGACGGTGTCAACGTGGTTATTAGGCAGAAGCGCAGGCCGTCTTCGGCGTCGGTGAGGTCCGTTGCTTCGTCCATCCGGTCAAGGAGGAGGGTGTATGGGCCGAAGCCGACGCTGCTCAACCTGCCGACGGAGGTCTTGGGTGTTATATTCAAGGACTTCTCACAGGCGGAGCTACGCCAGGTCATGCTGGTCAACTCGGCGTTGACGGAGGCTGCTGCGAACTTGATGTACCACACGCCTCTCTTCGCGTCGACCTATCGCTTTGCTCAGTTCGCGTATACGGTCAGCCACCACAAGCATTACGGTGACAGGGTTCGCGTGCTGGATGTCAGTGGATTTGCGCAGGTTGCGCAGTTTGACAGACAGCCCGAGGCGGGGTGGAGGGAGTGGAAGTTCAGAAACCATGACCTTTACCAGGGAAGATCGAGGCTACACGTGCCGGAGAGGAGGCCGACAAGGAGGCGGATGACCAACAGGAAGCACCCCCAGCCGAACCCCTTCCTCGAGGCCTGGGCACTCTCTCGCGATATCCCAATCGGCGGCTTATGCCACGCCATTGAATCATGCCAGTACCTCAAGTAAGTTCACACCTCCCAGAGAACAAACCTAAACAAGAAGCTAACAGTTACAGCACCATCAACATCTCCCGCATCCAACTAGCGGAAGACTTCCTCATCGTTGACGACAAATACCCCCCCTCCGCCTGGACCAACACGATCTACGTGTCCGACCTACCCAAATCCTGGTCCTGGAATTCCCAGGAGCTCCGCCCCATCTACAACATCTATATCATCGACCAGCTACGCAAGCTAAAGCACCTGGAAACGGTGATCGCCAACAACGGCGTCTTCCTGAGCACCCTAATGATCCAGGAGCTCGTGGACGGCGCCCACCCGAGCCTCAAGTACGTCGACTTCGAGCACTCAGGCATGGCGCGCGCGAAGCCCTGGGCGATCAAGGGGACGCGAGACGATGTAGTGAAGATCATTCGAGACATGGAGAAGACGACCCCCCGCAGCCCGGATCCGAGGGGGCATTTAGTTTTTTGAACAGCAGCGTTTTTGGCGAGCATTTTCTGGTTCTCGGTCGGGCTTTGGACCAGGACATGCATGCATGGGAAATTGGTTGGGGGTTATTTTTGGGGAACTTTGATTTAGCGGGTGTTATTATTATTATTCGTGGATGGGGAACTGGCGAAATGGTTAAACAATCCTCACTCAGATTGAGCTCTCTGGATTGGGAGAGCGAGAGATCGTATATTTAGTTAGCTGTTAGCTATAATGCAATGCGCGCCGTAGGCAGCATTTTAAGGAGAGCTTGAAGTGTTATAAATGTGCCTTGTGTGTGTGACTATGAGTACCTCCACAGTTCATTTAAAGACTTGGAGATTGATATCAATAACCAAAGGTCCATTATTTGCTCTCTATTATGATATTTATAGCCTATACGAGAAGTCATTGAATTCTATTTTTAAGTGCAGTTGCTCATGGCCCTTTCATAGCTCAACGAGGCAAGGCTGACAATTGCCGAATCAGGCTGGGTGCAGGTGCTCGCTTGCCCAGCTCCCCAAACCGCATCATAGCCTCACGCCTAAATCGAACGGAACCTGGGAAGCTATCTTCACAACCACGACGCTCCAGGCTTCGAGATAATCAGAGAGTATTGCGATCATGGCATCTGCCAGCTCTTCTCAAGTCGAAAAAGAGGTTAATGCCTTGCTCCGCCAGCAAGAAGACTCAGCCAAACATGGCCGCCCCGCAGACCCAGAGGCCATCGACTCCATCATCACCAAGCTATTCACATCTGGCATAGGCAGCGTAGCCATCCGCGAGCTCTGTCAGCGTATCATTCTTCTCGTCCAGACTCAAGGCTTCGTCTTGAACGACAGGATCGAAATATGCACCACACTCCTCGGTAAAATCGAACAGTATCAAGCCTCCCAAGAAGAGCAGATCGCTGAGCTCCGCATGATCCTCGCCAACACCTACGAAGCCCTCGATGACTTCCACTCCGCAGCCCAGATGCTCGCCGCCATCCCCCTCAACTCCTCGCAGCGCAAGATCTCCTCGGAAGACAAAGCCGCAACCCTCATCCGCATCGTGCGTCTACACCTCGAATGCGACGACCCCACCTCCGCCGAGACCTACCTCAACAAGTTCAAGAACATCATGCACGAAGTCACCGACCCAACCTCGCTCATCCACTTCCAAGTCTCGCAAGCCCGCATCCAAGACTCGCGCCGCGACTTCCTCGCCGCCGCAAAGGGCTACGAGGACATCAGCCTCGACCCCAGCATCGGCGAAGACGAGCAGCTGCATACCCTCTCCATGGCGCTCAAGTGCGCGGTGCTCGCGCCCGCGGGCCCCGCTCGCTCGCGCGCCCTGAACCGCCTCTATAGCGACGAGCGCGCGCCGCAGCTCGACGAGTTCGCTATCCTGGAGAACATGCACCTGCAGCGCGTGATTGCGCCGGCGGAGATCGCCAAGTTCGCGGAGGGCCTGCAGGAGCACCAGCTCGCGCGGATGAGTGATGGGTTGACGGTGCTGGATCGCGCGATGTTTGAGCATAATCTGCTGGCGGCGAGTCGGCTGTATGCGAATATTGGGTTTGGGCCGCTGGGGGAGCTGTTGGGGATTGGGGGGGAGAAGGCGGAGGAGATGACGGCGAAGATGATTGAGCAGGGACGGTTGGGGGGGAGGATCGATCAGATTGAAGAGGTGATTTGGTTTGATAGGGGGGAGGGGGCTAAAGGGGGGGTGCTGAGACAGTGGGATTTCAATGTTGAGGGGTTGGCGGAGGGGGTGGAGAGTATTATGGGGCAGCTGCAGGCGAAGCATCCGGTATGTGAAATTGCTCCCTGAGAAATACCGACCTGCTAATTATGGCATAGGAATTTGTTGTGAAGAATCTAGTGGTATGAGATAGCCCGGAGGTTTTATGATGGGACGCAGCATTAGAGTTGCTGGGAGTTTGGGTGAAGCGGGCTGCATTACGAGACTTGATGATGGCGTCTGGGGGACTGAAAACTTAGCATTATGACCACAGGAATCAACTTTTCATGAAGACTGTGGATTCACAACAATATAAACAATCAAATATTCATGAAGTTTAAAAACACTTAAACGTTGGCAAAGAAAGACATTCCCCCAGTATCATTGACATCCATTCGATAATATAAATCACGTGACATGGACCCCGTTGCCCGGTCAGCGTATTTACAGTGGAGAATTGACCCTGTATCATCTTGGCCAATCACCTCCCCCAGCCACCACGTCGCGGCCCTCGATATTGCACGCGATAATTTTGACCTCCCTCAAACGTACAATTCTATTACCCAAGCAAGCGACGCCTTTCGGCCATGAAGAGGAGAGCGAACACGTTATAGCCCAGCATTGAATCTATTTTATAGCTCTACCCTCGCCGACGACGAACGCGACGCCCGCCCGCCATGGCAACCGCGTCCCCAACACCACTAGGCTCAAGCCACTTCGGCACTCAGCAGATGCGACGACCTTCGTCGAGACAGGCGCTGCGACAAGTCCCCGCCCGACCGACTTTTGTACGGAGGGAGGCCGCGGCGATTAATGGGAATCCTTCCGCAGAACAACCAATGTCTAGGACGCGCCGGTACTCCGACCATGATAGCTCGGATGACGACCTTCCTGTGCCGATGAAGTTCAGCGCCCTCACCAATGCTTTGTTGAATGATGAGGCTTCAATGCTTGGCTCTGCTTCCCCGGTTGTAACAAACAACGAACACAATCTGTCTGGCTCAACGGCCGTTGCGCAGAGACATACATATACCGAGCCGCCGGCACCCGAGCAGATGGCCCGGGAGAGCACGGCTTCACCTGCGATGGTATCGCGCACCCACAGCCCGTATCCACGCCGTGTAGTGCGGTTAAGTGGGACTCCTAGCTCAGCATCACTTCGCCGCACGACGAGTTTGTCAAACTCTGTGAGGGCTCCGAGTGAGCAGGTGCCGTCGAGACCGGGGAGCCCGCTTGACCTGAGTACCCCGGCACCATACCCGAGGACGGTACGGATACCAATTACAGCTTCTTCGAATCATGGATCGTTATTTGGATCTAGTGGGAGAGCGTCAAATCGCATTGGATCGGGAGCGAGATCAGCCGCTCTTGAACAGGAAGAGATGGAAGACCCAGCTACGGTTGCGAGGCCCTATAATGCCACCAGTCTAGGCAGTGTCACGAGGTATGGAAGTTCGACTGCCAACCGAACGAGATATGGGGAAGAGGCGGGCATGCAAAGTTCGATGAGAGTGAAGAGGCTCGGAAAAGCTGGGAGCTTCTTAAGTGGCCCTGCACGAAGAGGCAAGAGGAGGCAGAGTGAAGAGGAGCAAGGCCCCGGTCAGGACGCCGAGAGCGCCGAATCCGCACTCTCGAGCCAGGAGCGCCAAAGCCAAGAGCCGGAAAGCCAAGCAGCAGAAAACCATGATGGTGGAAGCGGGGAAGCGGCATCTAGCCAGGAATTAGAGGCTCCAAAGTCGTCGTTTTACTCTGCTTCGCAATACCGAGACTTTGCGTCTGGAAGCCCCATGAGCGGGAGGGAAGCATTAAAACAAGCCCGAACTTCTCCGCCGATACCTGTATACAATCGCCCAGCGGATCCTGTTGTTGAGCAAGCCAGGCCTCCCCCGTCGGATTATGCGCCACCCGCCCAACCCGCACAGCCTGTATTCAAGCTTCCTGCGCCCAGGCCGGAGATGCCATCAAACCATGACCAAGAGAACGAGGCACCTCCCACCTTCAAGCGCAACAAGGCACCGCCATCGGTGCTCCTCGATAAAATTGACAAGGTCCCTTTACGCCAGCAAAGCGCAGATTTGAGTGCCATGCGTACTGTCTCTCCGGTGCGCCAGCCTTTAGCCGCGAGATCCCAAAATACCCCACGCCGCCCTGCACCACCACCCCCTAAGATGTCGCTCTTGGAAACCGCAACTGCTACGGCGGGCGCGGCGACCACTTCACATTCGTCCAAGAAGCGGAATAATATAAGAGTTAATGGCAAGAGCTATACGCGCCTGGAGATTCTAGGTCGGGGTGGGAGTAGTAAGGTGTGGAGGGTAATGGCGGAGAACGGGAAGATCTATGCATTAAAACGTGTCAGTCTTGAGAATGCGGATGAGAATGCTGTGAGGGGTTACAAGGGCGAGATTGATCTATTGAAGAAGCTGGAAGGAAACGACCGCGTAGTAACGATATTGGATTACGAGATGAACGACGAGAAGAAGATGCTGAGTGTGGTAAGTCCCCCCTTATTCCCCGCTTTGAAGTATACTTGTCTAACCCACCATCACAGCTCATGGAGATGGGCGAGCTGGACTTCAACCGCATCCTCGGCATGCGTTACAACACTGAGAACGCCGTCTTCGACCCCTCCTTCACGCGCTACTACTGGCGCGAAATGCTCGTCTGCATCGCCGCCGTCCACTCCCACGACATCGTGCACTCGGACCTCAAGCCCGCCAACTTCGTGCTCGCCAAGGGCCTGCTGAAGCTCATCGACTTCGGCATCGCGAATGCCATCCAGACCGACGAGACGGTCAACGTCCACCGCGACTCCCAGGTCGGGACGACCAACTACATGAGCCCCGAGAGTCTGATGGATTCCAGCGAGTTACCGGAGAATAAGGCACCAGGCGCTATGCGCGGTCACAGCAGCGGGCCGAGAGTCATGAAGTTGGGGAAACCGAGTGATATCTGGAGTCTGGGCTGTATACTCTACCAGATGGCATATGGCCACCAGCCATTCGCCCACATCTCCAATCAGCTCAGCCGCTGCCGCGCAATCATCGACTGGAACTACGCCATCGAGTACCCCTCGCGCGGCCTCGGCGGCGTCACGCTCCCGCAATCCCTAATTAGGCTCCTGAAAAGGTGTCTCGAGAGGGACCAGCGTAAACGGCCCACGGCGGCGGAGCTGTTGAGCGAGCAGGATGAGTTTTTGAATCCGCGCGAGCTGCCGGGAGGGGCGCTGCCGATGACGGAGGAGCTGTTGGGGAGGATATTGTTGAGTGTTGTGGGGAAGTGTAAGGGGAGGGAGGTGGGCGATGCGGAGGTCATGAATGTGTGGGCGGGGGCGTATTTTGAGAGCCTGAAGAAGAACCTGGGGACGTAGGAGATGGGGATGGGGTGTAGGGGGTGATGTGGAGATGTGGTGATTATATTAATTTGTGTGGGAGTATTGGGAGGGGGGCGGTTTGTTGGAGTACGGTTAAAATAGGTGTTTTGAGTTGGAAGTGGGGGGAGTGTTTATAATGGGTTCATGATGCGGAGTGTAAGGGCTCATAGCTGGAGTCGTTGCATGTTTTGATAGCGGATTTTTTATACCCTTCGAAATTTTATAGGTTCTTCAGACATAACAAGATGTCTTTATTATTGTAACTAGTGCTTTTGTATTGCACATCGTTGAGAGGGGTCTATTCACGCATCACTTGATCTCAGGCAGGCAACCAGCCGTGGGTGGACGGGTATAAGTGAGCATTATATATGTATTCGTCATTCAATTATTCATTAGTGGCGGTGGCGATCAAACCTGTCTCTACCCCTATCGCTACTCCTGTGTCTGTGTCTATGCCTCCGCCTTTCTGGGCTCCGACTCCTATCCCGATGTGACCGCCTCCTCGACTCACCATGGCTAGACCTCCGATCATCGCGATGTCTGCTTTTCGACCTCTCCTCCGATCTATCCAGAGAAAACCCTTCAAGTCCATCATCCTCGTCGCGTCTCCTCCTTCCACCAACCTTCTCCACCTCTGCCACCTCCCTTTCCCGCTCCTCCTGCCACTGCTTCCTCTCCTTCGCCACCTGTCTCACCTTCGCTGCTCCCTGCCGCATTGCCGCCAAGGGGTCATTCGAAACAATCCTCGTAGCTTCCCGCTCTTTTCGCCTCGGATCCTCATTACCCCAAACATCCTTGCTTGGCACCTCGAGCGGCTCATCGACAGCAAGGCCCGCCTTGCCAGAGGAATACCACGGGCTCTCTAGCCCCTTCTTAAAACCCGCTGCGTCAGAGAATCGGACCGTGTAGTTATCAGCGTACTCCTTCTTCCTCTTCGCTAGCTCCTTCTCCGCTTGGACCTTCTTCGTATCGTCCTTAGATGCTTTCGGGCGCTCCGAGGGGAAGAGATCGATATGTCCCGACTCATCCAGTATGGGCGCCTCCGTGGTTGGTTTACGCAAGACAACCTGTGTCTCCTCGCTCGCTGATATCTTCTGCTCCTTCGCGACCCTCATCTCGAAATCCGTGTCGTTTTCTCCCGCACGCTTCCTCTTCCTCTTCTCCCTCGCTGGGCCGCGCTGTCGCGGCTCTCGCTCGGACTCATCATGTGCTGCATCTGCGATCGCTAGGGGAGGCGGAGTCTCGCCGCGTAGTATGGCTATTCGTCGCGCTGCGTCGGCCTCTTGCATGCGCTGCTCCTCGGCCTCTTCTTTGGCCTGCGCGATAGCCTCGTCGCGCTTGACCTTCTCGATGTTATCGGCATTATAGACGTTCCACGATTTCTTGCCTAATAAATGTCTGTATTCATATTAGTTCCAGTGCAGACAACCAGTAACTAGCGGAATGATCTGGTGGATATATATATCACTTACAAAGGCATTATGGGCAACGACAGCTCGTGGCTGGAGAGTTGAACAAACGTCGTGCCGTCGAGGCTCAAGTGGGGACGAGGCTGAGAGAATGATCCCGCCAAGACGGTGGAGGGGCTAGAGGCGAGACCAACATAAAACCCGCCCACTAGGTGCACAGACCCAAGGTTACTGAATGCTGATGCCGAAGCTCCAATCGTCTTCTGGGACAGAGCAAGTAATCGCAATAGAATCGGAGTACACCACTTCCAAGGGAGCTTCATATTTCACCATAAATAAGAAAGAGGAAGGGCATTTTTGGATTTGTTGCTTTGGAGGACACCGTTGTTCTTTATAATCAGCCTTCTCCACTCGGAAGCTACCTACGTAAGAGGAGACACGGCATCAGGACAGGTCGTCACCATCTTTAGGACACATTTCAGACTTAGCTGAGCCAATACAACCTCTATCTTCCATTTGTGAGTCATTAAGATACAACTATTGATTTCTTTTGCTTTCGACGGGATCCGGCTAATACGGTGTTATCAAAGTCTCGAATCCGGCACAGCTTCTCTGTAGTTGCACCCCGACATAGCAACGACCACAATGTTCAACCGAGACAACCTCTTTGGCAAACCTCCGAACGCTGGGAGAGAGCGACAGCCAAGCGGCGGCCCTCAAAGGAACAGCCCTCACGACACACAGATGGGAGGCTACGAGGACCCGAGAGGAAACTATGGCGGTGGCGGCCAGCGCGGCCCGCAACCACCAGGGTACCCCCAACAAAACAGAGGGGTTCCCCAGAGGACAGCAGTTGGACGAAATGCCGGCATCTCGAAGCAGCTGCAGCTAGGAAAGGTCGAGGATAAGAATACGCAGGACAGATATGTGTATGGCAACATGTAAGAACCTCCGTATGACTATGACGATGTTTGTGGTGCTGACTAGGTTTAGAACGGCAGTGTCGCCCCAGGATTTCCCTCCTAGCCAGGATGGAGGCGATTTATATATCCTCGTTAACCGCACTCACGTTGTCACCGCGAGGCCTACACCTGGTTTCCCCCCGGGGTTAATCGGATTAACTGGGCCACAACGATCATGGTGCGCGATCAGTCTCACAGAGACTGTCTTGGCCGAGCTATACGATCCGTTTGGTGAGCAAGGAGGACAAAGTTACCTAGCCGCAATGGATGTCGAGATTGGATTCGCGGGGAGAAAGACGACGGAAACCCCATACGATCAAGATATGCTGGAAGGTTACTTCAACAAGCTATTTAGTAACCAAGTCTTTGCGCCAGGACAACAGCTGGTGATGGACCACAAGGGTATTGTGCTAAGCCTTAAGGTCAAGACGGTGCAGCTCGGTAGCCTTGGCATGGAGAAGCCCACGGCGTCCTCGGGACAGGTGGTTTCGAACCCTCAAGCACGCGGTATTCTAACTAACCAAACCAACATCACTTTCTACAAGGATGCGAGCTCGCCGATCAAGATAAAGGCATCGGCAAAGAAGCCGCCGGCCAACTCTATCATTGCGCCAGACTTCAAGTTTGAGGACATGGGGATTGGTGGACTGGACGCTGAGTTCGGTGCCATCTTCAGGAGAGCTTTCGCCTCGCGCATTTTCCCCCAGGGGCTGATCGAGAAGTTGGGAATCCAGCACGTGAAGGGTATTCTTCTATTTGGACCCCCCGGAACCGGGAAGACCCTGATCGCTCGGCAAATTGGCAAGATGTTCAACTCCCGCGAGCCAAAGGTCATTAATGGGCCTGAGGTCTTGAATAAATTCGTCGGTCAATCAGAAGAGAATATCCGAAACCTCTTTGCTGATGCCGAGAAAGAATACAAGGAGAGAGGCGACGAGAGTGAGCTTCATATTATCATTTTCGACGAACTTGATGCTGTGTGCAAGCAGAGAGGCGCTGGTGGTGGAGGTGGCACTGGTGTTGGCGACAGTGTTGTCAACCAGCTGCTTGCCAAACTTGATGGTGTGGACCAGCTCAATAATATTATCCTCATTGGTATGACCAACCGAATGGATATGATTGATGACGCCCTGCTTCGTCCTGGACGTCTGGAGGTTCATATGGAGATTTCTCTACCCGATGAATCCGGCAGACAGGATATTCTCAACATTCACACGATGAAAATGCGCGATAACCACGTTATGGACAACGATGTCGACCTGGCCGAGCTTGCGGCCCTAACCAAGAACTTTTCGGGTGCGGAAATCAGTGGACTTGTTAAGTCGGCTTCCTCATTCGCCTTCAACCGTCACGTCAAGGTGGGCACCGTCGCTGGCGTTAGCGACGATATCGAAAACATGAAAGTCAACCGCAACGATTTCCTAAGCGCCCTGAACGAAGTAAAGCCAGCCTTTGGTGTCTCCGAGGAAGAACTCAGCACCGCTGTTCGCGGAGGCATTCTACGTTACAGCCCTCACATCGACTACATCCTCCAAGACGGCGAGCTCTTCGTGAACCAGGTCCGCAACTCCGCTTCGGAACCACTCCTCTCGGTCCTCCTCCACGGCCCATCGGGATCCGGCAAGACCGCTCTGGCAGCGAAGATCGCCATGGAATCCGAGTTCCCCTTCATCAAGCTCATCTCCCCCGAAAATATGATCGGCTTCAACGAAATGGCCAAGATCAACTACCTCAACAAGGTCTTCACCGACGCCTACAAGTCGCCCCAGAACATCGTCATCGTCGATAACATCGAGCGCATCGTCGACTGGGTGCCCATCGGCCCGCGATTCTCCAACCTCGTCTTACAGACCCTCATGGTCTTGCTAACGAAGCAGCCACCCAAGGTAAGCTTAACTTCCCTCCCCGCCAGTAAGCATGCAACCACTACTAACACATCACCAGGGCCGCCGTCTCCTAATCATCGGCACCACAACCCAGCGCTCTATCCTCCACCAGCTAGACCTCGCCGCGAGCTTCGATCGCGAGATGGCTGTGCCGAACGTGAACACGCTCGAGGAGCTCGAGAAAATCTGTCAAGAGACAGTTGCCTTCGACTCGCCAGGCGAGCTGCAGCAGAGTCTGAATGTGCTGCGCGATACTTGTGGATCCAGCTCTGTTGGCGTGGGGATCAAACGTGTGCTGCTTGGTATTGAGACTGCGAGACAGACGACGGGGATAGACAGAGTGAATAGGTTTGCGGAGGTTATCTCGAGTATGAGGGCGAGTGGGGTGATTGAAGAATAGTAATTAGGGGTAACAATAGAGATAGTGTTTATGACGATGGGTTCAGGTAGCGAGCGCATGGACGTTCAGAGACCAAGCGGGAGGGGGCGATGGAAGTGCTGTAGATAAAAATTATCAGGGTTGACTCCAGACGCTAAAATTTTCATTCAAACAGCAATTTGGCGCAGCGGAAGCGCGCCGGGCTCATAACCCGGAGGTCGCATGATCGAAACATGCAATTGCTATATTTTTTTGTTGATTAAACGTATTCGCTAGGGTATATTGTGCTTGCTGGCAGTCATTAAGATATATTCCAGATCATAAAAATGCTTCCCTCCACTCCAAGTACATGCAGCCATATATATCCCAAGGGAGCCAACGCCACAACGATAAATTATGTACTGTACTCGCTCCTTTTAATTAACGTTCCCCTATGCACCTTCCTCCGCAAAAATTGTCAACAGAATCCCAAACACCAAATGATTTCATTTACACATTAGGCTCAAAATGCAATTCGCAAACAATTCCAATATGGTTCGGTTCCACTCACACAACCGTTCAAACCAATATTTCTGCACGACTTCTAACCTCTGTTTGGCTCAACCCCGCAATCCACAGACACCTATCCGTCAGCCCCGGCACAGTCTGGAACTTGTACCCAGTGCTGCTTTCCAGGTACCTGCTAAATAGCTGAACAACTGTTGCCTGGGCGCGGCACTTGCTGACATTGATGAGGGGCGGGTCAGTCGGAGTGCTAGCAATATAACTAGGCATGTCCTTCAGCACAGTCAAGTCCTTTGCGTAGATCACAACCAACGGGATGCAGGCGCGCTTGCCGAGAACCGACTCCATCTCATCACGCAGGCGGCGGAAGTTATTTGCTGGCTGGATCAACTCTTCGAACTCACGGAGCGATTGAACCTCGGCTGCTGGTACATGCTTCCAAGTCTCGTGGAGTTCCGCTATCACTGGGTTGCTGACAGCGACGGTAAGCTGGAAGAGAGTCGCATAGTTGCCCATCCGGCGGCAGTGCGTAGCGATCTCAATGAGCTTCGCAATTGTCCTGGCCCGCTCGTTGATGTCCTGAGTAAGGATGACTTGTGAAATGGCCCACTGCGTCATGATATTGCTACGTGCCCCACAAATTTCAATGCCATGGCTGACAGTATCGTCTTCTTCCATCTGTTGGAGGATTTGGAGAAACCTAGGCCATGACAGACATGACGATGCCGCCTCCTGAGACCACTTCATCTCGAGGAGCTCTCTAAAATGGATTTCGCCCAATGCTTCTTTCTCGATGAGGGTAAATTGCTCAGCCACGAGATTCGAGTCAAAATGGAGTATAAAAGGCATATGCTCTTCACTGTACAATGGCCCAGTAGATATAGCCTCATTAATATTTTGTCTTTGTTGTGTCTCCAAATGATCGTCACTATACCACGATCTCATGGCGATATCTTTTCGGCCATCCCCATATGTTGGTGTAATATCTGGACTTGGAGGGAATGGGCCCGGGTATTGAACCCCACTGGGAGACATCAATAATGCTTGCACCATCGTCATCGAGGGCTCTTTCGGTTGTTTGGAAGTCGGAGGAATTTCTACTTCGGTAATGATTGCGCCAGGATGAACAGGGGGGTATGTTTTGGCGGAAGTATTCCCAAGGAAGTCGTCAGTTTGGGCCTCTTCCAGGGACATTTCAGACGACAGGTCGCTGTGATTGTCATCGTAATCATCGTAATTGTTGGCGTCGTTATCATTGCCAAGCTGAAGAAATGATTCGCCTGCGCTCATTTGACGTGGAAGAGTGTCTCTAGGAGGTATTTGATTTAAACTCTCTGTCTTATCAACGAAGTCAACTGGTGTCTCGGACGGTTTGGCGCCATGGTAGCCAATCGTGTCTCTATCGTAGCTGGGACCGAGGAGTATAGATGTATTCCTCCAGTTTCGGCTTTCCCCATCATCCGAATCATATCGAGATCCGTCGCGCTGCAAAAGAGGTATTGAATTTTGTGATTCCCGAGAAATACTGGGCAGCTCTGGTACAGGAGGCCGATAGACAGTGGGCTGGAGCTCATACTGTGAATTAAAAGAGCTTCGTTGTTCAGAATGGTCAGCGTCAGATGCTCCACCGCTGTCAGGTATTGCCTTCTCGACGATGTGATTATGCCTATGCTGGTGTTTCTCTGCTTCAATGATTAACTCATCGGTGGTTTGGTAAGCGTTGTCGTAGGTTTCTTGCCGTGGTGGCGGTGGAATAAATTTCGGGGAGAGGCTTTGGGACGAGATATCGGACTTCCTCTTTTCATACCTTCCCTCAAGTTTCAGTAGGGCGGCTTCTACTCCTCCATCATCGTCGGTGTCATCAGGGATTTGGGCCAATTTTGCAGCTTCCGCTTGAAATGAGGGCCGTAGGGCTGGCTTGGACGAGGTGCTTAGCAGGGAAATTCTGGGCTTAGACGTGCCCTCGGGGTCTGCCAGAGCTCCAACGGAGAATGTCCGTGAGTCGCTCTGGGCTCTGTTGTTCTCGCTTGTGAGGTTGCCATAGCCCATAGAACCACCACCCAGCAGGTATGAACTCCGTATGGAATCAGAATACGTGGTAAGAGATCCCGATGAACGATGCCGCCTAAGTGGTAGCTCGCCAATGTTTTGAGCAGCACGGAGGTCACCCCCGGGACGTCGCCGCAGAACACGATTACCAGGTGCATGTGTAGATCCAACCGAGGCTCGGTCTACAGAGTCAGAAATTGAGGTAGCATCAAAACTTCGCTCAGTCATCTGATTCGTATAGCCACTATGGAAGGAGGCTATCCGCCTTAATGATGTTGATCTGCGATGTTTATGCCGTTTGGCACGAGAGTGCATTGAAGGGTTATTCAATGGTCTGAATAGCGGACGCGTATCAAAATCACCCGAAGAGTTGAGCATTTCAAGGGTCAGTGATGGTGCCTGTACAGCGGGTGGGGGATTATAATTTCCCAGAATGTGCAACGAACGTCTGGGAGATCCCAGAAATATCTCAGGTGGTGTGACTGGCGGAGTCGGGGCAACTGATCGATTGTTGAAGGTGTCTGTGAACGCGTCTGTAGACATGTTACTAGGGAGTGCGCCGGACATCATCGTTATATCGCGATCCACGTAACCGTCGTTACCATCATCCAAGAGAAAGCTCGTATCATTTTGAGTCTGCACGGCATCTTCATTGTCAGGCAGGAGAAAGCTGGTATTCTCTCGAGGCTGTGGCGAATCGCGATGGCCAGGCACAAGCCCCGATAAAGAAGTTGAACACGCTGTAAGAGTTGCCTTGTCCAAGGATCGCCTTAAAAAGTCGCTCCCGGCAGTAACATTAATCCTCCGTACCCAAGGCTCTGGACTTTCATTCGCTTTTGCTGCATTAACTTTATGTTGCTCAATAGCCTTTCCAAAATCCGATTCAACAAACTTGCTAAGTATATCAGGTCTCATAGTAATCGGCTTCGGTGGGATTTGCAAAGGTGCCTGTTCGGTGTCCATTCCACCTAGTCCGAGACTGACCAGTTCAATATCATCAACAGGTAGTGATAGAAAACCCGGGAATCCAAGCGTTAGCGGTGACCTTGGCATTGGTTCAGGCTTAGTATCGGCCTTAGTACTGACTGCGCGGCGGACAGTGCCAAACATTCTCTTCATCCCGAGGCCTTGTTGATTGGTATCTTGCTTTTGGGCCCCTGTCTTCTTGTTTGGAAGAGAAATAGGTCGATTCTCGGAAGGATCAACAGTCGGTAGATAAACGTGCCCAGGGGGGAATACGAGGCCTCTGACAAGGCTACCTGCAAATCTATCAACCAATGTCAAGCCTGCCTCGCCATTTGCAGCTTCTTCGGTGTCGGCCTCTAGGGGCCTGTCTGGCCGAGAGGAGTTCGAAACACTTCGATGGCGCTGGAAACCTTGCCCCGGACGATACGACTTCGGCCTGAGTGCCTTTGGTGTGTGTGCAACTGGGAGGCTAGTGCCACTTTGAGATGCTGCTGATACTGGATGAGCTCCCATCGCCGCTCCAGCAGAAAATTGACCAGTCTTTGATAGAGGCGGGATAGAGCATGACAAAGCTTCCACGCTGGTAATACTGCGTGGGGAGAGTGGCTCTGGATATGGCAGCTGTGTCCTGTTGCCACGCGGTAAAGACGCCTGCTGGAGTTGAGCTTTATTGAACTCTATAGGAAATTCAGGGGGGACAGTTGCGAAGAATGTATTGGCAGAAGGTGCCGGGAAATCGTGTAGTAGGTCGAGATCCACCCTAGGGGATTTTGATAACGCGGGGTTTTCGAAATCCTGGCCTGGTGTCTGTGATAGTAGGAGGTCGTCCCAAAACTTTGGCGTAAGTTGTGGATTTCTGGATCCAGCAATGCCACCTGGAGCGATAGGCACCAGGGCATCCAGGTCGCACGCAAATTCAGGGCCATCCCAGTACACAGCACAAGAATCCCTCCATAGCCTCTTTATATTTGATAGGATATCGTTTGTCGTCTTGCTGTCAGTTCTAAGCAACGCTTGCTTCTTAACCATTGTATTTACCAGACCGCAGAATTGAACACGTAAATCGTAGTCAAGTACGAAATCGTCGGCGAAAAAGTTCACCAGCCAATGCCGAATAACTGTGAAGCATCTAACAGAGACGACCAGGCCATCAAAGGCTCTATCAATGCCCCACTCCAACCTTGCCATTACCAGTAAAAGAAGGTCGGACCCAGAGATGTACGAACGGTACGTTATAAAAAAGCTTGCAACCAGCTCATAGGAGAGTTCTTGCGTCACCTCGGCCACAAGACGCGCAGGAGTCGCAGCAGTGATCAGATCAGTGTGGGACATTCGTCTGATGACTGAACGGTCTTCACACCGCGGTGGATAAGTTAAAGCATCATACATCTCTGGCACGATTTGACCTTTGGGCATAATGTTTGGAGAGGTGCGTAGCAGTCCAGTGGGAGGCAATCGAAGCTCATAAGTCGACTCTACATCGCCTGGGTGGGACATAACCGATTGCCTTATTGAGTGAGACCTTCGCGAAAGGTTAGAGCGACGAATCCGTGACAACATATCAGCATCTCGTTGAGAGATGAAGCTAGACCGATACTCGAGTTCGGTGCCAGCGTATGATGATCCCCGCATAAATGGCGTTCCTTTGGTACTAAAGCCTGGGGAGCCAAGTTTATATGATGGGATCGGAACCTCGAGAGTAGGCGTGCGGTGGTGGCCCCCAGATGTCTTTGGCCTTCTCCCATCAGCGGTTGGTCGCTCAATAACAACCTTAAATGCTCCCAAATCAGAATCCTGAGCGACAGATCGTTGATCGTCTACTGTAGAGTAGGAGTGTGTTCTTCGATGACGACCTGTGGGCGACTTCGCTGGTGTCGAATTGTTATCATATAATCTGGATTTGGCGGACGTCGTCATTGATGAATCAGCGCTCAACATCGTGTCTCTGTACGATCCTCTTCTTTCTTTTCTGGCAAGCGCTTCATCTAATCCAGCCCTGTTTGGAGAAGAATTTGGAGATGCAAATGGGGGTTGTGGATATCGCTGGTGAGCAGGCCGTATTCGAGGTCTGGTACTGGTTAGCTTGAACCCTGACCCCAGTGGAAGCCCCATATATCAACGAGCAGAAAACGAGCAGAAACAATGGTGGGCGTTGAGGGAAAGGCAGGTTATGGTCCAGACAGCTACATACCTCAGGTATATCCTCCCATTGTTACCAACCTTGGAGATCGTAAACTGTTTCCCTCCTATCACAGCGTTGGCATTCTCAGCGCTGCCATCCCTTTTGGCTTCTCCAAATGATCCATTCGAGCGAATAGGCGAACTCTGCGTCTCAAACGCGTTCTCGTTGAATCGCTTTATCCTGTTGCTTTCGTCGGCCGTGTCTCCGTTTCCCAATATCGTCACATCCGATCTCGCAAACGACTGAGCAGGAAAGCTTGTTACATTCTTAACCTCTTCAGCCGACGTCATAACTCGTAAAGCCTTCGTCGGCGAGCCTCTGAGAGCCAGCCGATCAAGCTGTCGTTGTCGTAGACCTTCCGCCATTATCGTGCCGGGCGCCGACTGAGCTATGGGGAAAGGAGCAGGGGCCTCCCCCACGACCGCGAACCTTGCAGGCTCTGCTTCAACTGTGGTGATCCTCGTCCGAGTCTATGATGCATTTGGCATTGTCGGCAGGCTATAACAACGACATCTCAAAGAATGCGAGTTCCAAAAACCTCGCAGTACAATAAATCGCACTGGGTGGACGCGAGAGCTTGGAGGAAGAGGAATCGTCGAGGGAGGCAGGAAAGTGCTCTGGTCACCGAGAGGTCCTAGCGCGATGGCTGGTCATGTTGGTTGCTTTGACCCCTTGGCATCATCGCAATCCCGCAGCTACTCATGCGCAACTTTAATATGCCGGCGTATCAGATTGGACATTTTGGGCATGATGCTGTAAATTGATGAAGTTCCATATTGAAGTTCCGTCGTGGTGAATGTAGGCATTCAGATATTCAAAATACTCCAAATAAAAATGTTTATCAACAACGAAGAAGAAAGGGAGAGGCTCTTCAACTTTGATTTTCGTAATCAGTCACTGCATTGTAAAGGGGAAAGTAAAGAATTACTTTCGATTTCTATCAGCCCCCGGAATTTCCCATCGGGGCGGGCGTCGCCATGGTATTTTAAAAACAGAAAAAAAAAACACACAAAACTCCGACAGCAGACTCCAACAAACGCCCCCCAGCAAATAACTCCGTCGCAATGCTTCCCAAGTAACCCACCCAAACGCCAAACACCAGAAGAATCCCACGCACACCCAGACCCCCAAACAATCCCACGAACACCCAGCGCCCCAGCCCAATCCCAATCCCACAAGCCCCCAGCACCGCAGTCCACCATCCTCCCAACCCGAAAACAAACCAGACCCAACCCGAAGACAAACCAAATCCCGGACCTCACCGCACCGCACCGCACCACACCGCCCGCACAATCCGTTACCCATCTGCCGGCTGCCATCGAATTCCGAGAACCAAAAGAGCTCATACCGGCCAGCTGACGAAACGTTCAGTCAGGAAGCCTTCGGGTCAGAGCATCACTTTCTGACCCTCCGGACAACCCAAAGGAACCCATGCCAACCGGACCGGCGAAACGCTCAGTCGGAACCCAGAAAACGGCGACGAGGAAACCAGCACCGAAAACAACACCGGTGAGCCTGGGAATAACTTCCAGGTCTCACATCACCAATCCAAACCGAACGACAGTGACTGTCGAGCCAGGGAGGGACGAGCGACCCAAGATTCAGGAAGACACCGCAATGATGCCCCCCATCATCTCGTCGAAGTCGCCGTCGGGAATTGCCTCGACCATGGCCATCACTTCGTCGGAAATGGCGAAATTGGCGGCGGTGTCGAATTCGCGGCTGTCGGAAGCCGATGGGGGCGGGATGCCAAGGAGAGCCTCGATATCGTCGCGAGAAATTGAGTCGACGATAGAGGCGATGTCGACGTCAGCAGCGTCAACGTCGGGCGAAACAAACAGTGCCTTTAACTCGTGACTCGGGATTGAGTCAACGAGGGCACTGACGTCGACGTCGACACCACTGACGACAACATTGGTGGCGGGGGTGTTCGTGGTGGGGGGTGGGGTGGTGGGCGACTCTCCCTCGTCGGAGTAGTCGTCCGAGTCCGAGAAGTAGTTGACCCCGTAAACCAGCCCGACCATCCCTTCCGGGAGGTGGGTTCTCGGGTTTATCGGCAGCCCGGCCCACTCGGCGGGGAAGACTCGGGGCTTCTTCCCGCCAGGTCTGGCGGCAGCAGGCACGGGCGCGGTGGCGGCGGCGGCGGCGACGGCAGCGGGCGCCACAGGGGAAGGTTCCTCGGTCTCTTCGGTGATTGTCGGGCACCGTGGTGCCCTGGCGACAGAGGGTCTTCTCACCCGTGTGGGTGTCCCAGAAGGTTCACCCGCGGCCTTGGAGGCCCGCGCGAGCCTCTCCTCCGCAGCGGCCTTCAGGGCCAGTTTCTCCAGTTCGAGTTCCCTGGCACGCCGTCTGTCGTTCTCGGCCTTCCCGGCCGCCAGAAGCCGAGCCTCTCTCAGGCGCCTTTTGGTTTCTTGGGCGGCATGGGCCCGAATGCCCGACTGGTAATCATCCTCATCGACCCCCCGGGCCTTCCGATCCGCGAGTTGGGCCATTGCGATCTCGTCTCGCTGTCTGATCTTCCAGCTTTCCTTGTGGTTCTGCCACTCGGGTGGCAACTGGTTGTATGGCAATCCTTTGTACGAAATCGGGAGGTGTGCGTCGGCTAGGCCACTGAAGTCTGGGGCGGATCTCGCGGTGATCTTTCGGCGGCGTGCAGAACGTGGAGGAGGCAGTGGGTGGCCATCGTACCGATCGATCGGCTCGCCGGTGTCGCTCTCGTACTCAAAATCCTCGTAAGGGTCAGATGGAGACGGTGCGCGGTATGTTCTGCCGGTGGTGCTGGACAATTGATCGAATCTGTACTTTCCAAGTACACCAACGAGTTCGTCGGGAGTTGGGACTGTATCGGAGTTGTCATTGAACCATTCAAGTGCGGTTTGCAGAGCTAAAAGTATATCAGCATTGACAATGGGAAACTGGACAAGCTTTCGGCCACGCTCGACAACAGGTGCCGCCAAAGGAGAAACGGAATCAGCAAGTCCCGAGGAAGAAAATGGAACAAGTTCTGAAGAAAGAGGAGGGCCAGCAAGTCCCGCTGAAGGAAAGGAAACACCAAGTCCCGAAGCACGAGGA